>JABFOX010002008.1:0-12007 GCA_022817665.1 Axea sp. ZL-2020 | reverse complement strand
AATAAATTTTTCACTTGAAAAAAATAATTTTTTATTTGTAAAAGCCAAAAAACATTAAAAAAATTTGAAAAAAATAAAACGGTGATATTAATTATTGTTAAGAAAATAGAGAAAATTTAAACAATAGAAAAAAAAAAACAAAATTTCGTTTTTCGGATTATCGTCTAAGAGTTTTTGATATTTTGTTACTCTAGCTTATCTTTTAATTTCTACGTGAGGAATTTTTCAGAATATTAATCAATACTTTATTAAAATTAATTTTTAAATATTAATTATTGGTTTTAATTGATTTTTTATTGGCATTTTTTGTTTTGAAAATGACAACATAGATCACAACATGAGATCAATGAGTATGTGGATCTAAAATAACTCAATTATTCTTAGAATATTAAAATTTTATGGAGACTTCTATTTTAGGCTTTATACAAAATTACTATTTATATTTACAATTACAATGTATTACAACATAAAAATAATATTTTTCACCAAACAATAGTATATATCTGTTCATTGAGAGGATACGAGTCGTTCTAAGAATATTTCATACATGAAACTCATTCGTGAGACATATGTAATAATTATTAATAATTATAATCCAAAATAATTTGTATATTAATTTTATATTCAGGAATTTTCAAATCGGTTTCTTTTGTTCATTTGGATAATTGAAGAACAGTTGGATAATTTCTTCTACACCCTTTATATTTTTTATATTTATTGTTTTTTTTAAATGTCTTGGTTAATATTAGATTTGATTTAAAACAGTTTTATATTTTATTACAAGCGTTAAAAAGTTAGGCGACAGTTTGTCATTGTAATTTGGATATTCTTATTGAAATTTTGATTTGTACATTAATGTTTTGTATTTTACTATTTTGTGAAAGTTATATCATATTCGATGACAAAATTATATCTTATTTAAATTTATTTATTTTATGTATATTTTTATACATCATATATTATACATAAATATTTGTTAATTATTGGGCACTAGCCCCCCTCCCAACATGGGGAATCAATATATGCAATCGATGCAGTTTTTCACGCTGATTACGATTTGTAAATATTTCGTGGCGGTTTCAAACGGTTCTCAAGATATTCGCGATTTTCCGTCCAGGACGCGCAGCATCCGACTGCATTTCCAACTTGCATATTATGTTGCACAATTATGTGTTTGTGATGCACTTCTTAACGTTGATTATGAATATATATGACAAAACTAAAAAAACTAAGGAAACTTAGGAAATTAAGGTAACTAAAGAAATTAAGGAAACTAAGGAAATTAAGGAAACTAACATAACTAACATAAATATTGCGTGATGAAATAATATATATTGACTATTTGTTAGCTGATTTTGTTAGTTTTGTTATATACATTCATAATCAACGTTAAGAAATTCATCGCAAACATATATTTGTGCAGTATATTATGCAAGTCGGAATTGTAGCCGGATGCTGTGCGTCCTGGACCGAAAATCGTAAATATCTTGAGATCTGTTTGAGACCGCTTTGAAATATTTACAGATTCGTAATTAGTGTGAAAAATTGCATAAAAGCATGTGTTTGATGGGGTGTTAGAGGGTGGGGGGGATAATACCCGATAATTACCAAATATTTTATAAATCATTTTTAAAATAAAATATTAGACAAACATTTTTTTTGCACTCATGGCAATATATTTAGTGTGACATTTTTCACAAAATGTATTTATTATAAAAAATAATACATAAAATTCAGAAATTGTTAATTGCGTTTGAATTTACTTTATTTATTTTATACTATACAAAATATGTATGAAAATATATCATTTTTAGAGTAGTATCATTCCCGAAAAGGACAAATTTTACTACTAGTAATAGTCAAATTTAGTATATATTTTCTGTCATTAATGGTAAATGTTTCCCTTTTTCAGGTATAAAAATACTACAAAAAATAATTTTATAAAAATTATTATTATATATATAATATTTTGCGTAAAAATTAAAAGTTAATAAGTTTATAAATTAATTAATTTATATCGAATCTTTGTCAAGTTATTCTTTGTGATAAACTTGATCGTTTTAGTCTATTTCTAATGGAAATGGAATATACATGTACTGTTAAAAAGATCTTAAATTTTAATGCAATTATTGGAAATTCATTGCTGGCACGTACAATGAAATTCATGTTCAAATAGTGCATTTTCAAAATACATATTTTTTTATATTACTTTAAGGTACCTGGAAATCAATATTAGTTTAATGTAGTTTAATGCAAAATTATGTACATTATTAATTTTTCCAATACATGTACCATTGATGATTTAAAATAGCATATGTTACGTAATCAGTTTTACTTTTTTGTAAAGATATTATATTTTGAATCATTAAACAATTTGTTTCTGAAATAAATCCAACCTCTTATATTTATATTAAATATTTATATCGAATTGAAGATGCATACTTCTATGCACTATTCTTAAAATTACTTATATTTTATAAAATAACTATTTTATCACATATTTTAATATAAGTATTTTATATATCACGAATAAATATTAAAAAATTACGATCCTTTTAGTATCATTTATTATCAACCTAACCATACGATTTATTCATTTGCGTGACGATCGTTTGTCAAACGGCCGCATTTGAATAATATTGATATTCGCGCTATATGCACAATATAAAACGCAAAATAATCGTGACTATTTCGTCTCGTTTTTCGTTTTGTTGTTCAATTATAAATCGTTCCGTCAAAGTACCGTGCGACCGATAAATCGAGATTTTATTATCGTTAATAACAATCAAAAATTATTATTCCACAATATTTACGAGAAAGCTAACCGTTCCCTTTTTCGTCCCCCTTCGTTGCTGCATAGCGTACGAATGATTGCATTACAAACTCTCGGCCATTATTTAAGCGTGCGCATACGTTTCGGTTTGTACAATACGGTTCCTCATTTCCCAAGCTTATGATTGTTTATTGACAAAAATTAACACTGCGATCTATGCAACCATTATCGGAGATAATTATTATTTCATCGCCACTTCAAATGCTTTAGCAGTTCTAGTACTTTACGAAATTTTACTTCATTACGGAAAAGTTTCGTAAATGATGGTTAACGAGTTATTGAATTATATTAAAATTATTGTTTTTATTATAATTAATAAAAACACACTGAATATGCTTCGTCTGAGTTATATTTGTATGATGTTGTATCTGCATACAAAAAATAAATGCTAACACAAGAAGCGATACAGTTAAAAAATAATTGGTTTATTAAGCTGTGAATATTTTTAAAATAGATGGCGAACAAAATTAATTATAAAATTGCTATACCGTCTTAAAAAGTGAGAAAACATTTGGATTGGAAATGAAATTTAAAGAACTATACTGTATAATAAAATTTCTCTTATTTTTTATTTGAAAAAAACTATAAATATCAGTTTGAATTTAATTTGTCGTTATTTTGCAAGGTTATACAGTTCTTCACTGAAAGCTAAAAGTGACCTCCAAGAAGATATCTGGTATTGTATCGAGAGTATTTTAAAAATTGTATAATCTGTAAAGCAAAGTTTGTGTAAGATACTAAATTTTTGTATTTGAATTTTCTTATTATTTGTAATAAGTTCTCCCAATTTTGAAAAAATAATGCTTTTGAAAATAGTGTACTATTCAATAATTTATGGGTAAATTTTGAGTAAAAAAACTCCATAATTAATGTACAAAATCACGAGAGAAGACGTATATTTTGATCCGTCTAGATATATGAAGGTACTTTACCAAAATACATACTCTACCTCTATAATAAATGTTATTAAGTGAATATTTCGTATATTGCATAATATTTTGCTCGTTTTTGATGATTCCTCCCTATGATTTTACTGCACGTAGAAATTATTTGTTATGATTATTCTTTATATATTTTATGACCTATGTTTCCATAGATCATTTAATTATAACAGTTGGTTAAACCCTAGAATCTGAGTTCAATTTATTTGTAATTTGTTTTACTCGCGTTTTATAACTCGTATAAAGTCACACATAAAATTAGAAAAGAATTTTTATATTTATAAATTGTGATATCTGTATTTCATATTTACATTAAAAGACACTGTATAACAATTAAAAGATTTATCGGTATATTTTATGCTACAAATGTGTGATATATTTTCAGTAAAGAATTCAATACAGAAAGTACTATTTATATATAATTTGTAGTTTAAACGATATCTAAAAGAAACTCTTGAATGAAAAATGTTTTTTACGTCTTGCAAAATATTAAACGAAATAGTTTTCTTCGAAAAACAAGAGCAGAAAATCGAGTCTGTTTTAATGTATCACGATCAGTCGGTATCTCATGTTAACAGCCGGAAATGGACTGCTGAAAGATGATTGCACAGCGGAAATGATGGAATTCGTCATTGCGTTGCAATACCGTATTGTCGGCATATGCCGAACTCATTGCGTCACATTCAGCGTAAACCATAATGGGATTTGTTAATGGCTTTGGATGTTTTGCTCTCATCATCGCGAATCTCATTAGACGAGAATGAGTGCTTTCGATAGCACGGATAATGCAAAGTAAACCGAATTAACGTTCAAGTGTTTCCAGGGACAATAAATTCGCATTTCCTGTAGCCTAAAGCACAAACGTCCTCGAACTTTCGATTTGACGCCACGCATTTAATAAAATTCATCGCGGCGTGAATATAATCAATGATGAATCGAGCACCGTCTACAAGGCGTGTTTATAAATACCTACTTAAGCCATCCGCTATTGAATGAGGGATCCGCCAGGCAGATTAAACCATCACTCTACATGACGGAGCTTCAAAAATCCCTGGCTTTACTTAGACGATGGATACGGATTAGTTTAGACGTTTTAAAGACCATCGCGCGTTTGCAGAAAATGCCTCCTCTCACTAATTAAGCATCGCCTCGAGTCAACTTATCCGTTTAGTTTCCATTCGAATTATTCCAGGCGGAAAAAAGTACACGTTTAGTTGAATTGAGTTAGTTCTTAAATTAAAGGCAATTTAGTTGAAATTCTGTTTATTACTTCGAATTAATTGGTATTATTCAGTCTTTTATTCTCTTTCAGATATAATTCTTAGTTGACTTAAATTCGATAATTATTTAAGGGTGAGCAACACTCTTATTTTTAACAAGACGAAAGAGTTAGTTTTGCAATGAAATTGCATGTTTGCGAGAAGAAGAAATCTGTTGACAAAATTATTATCTTTACCGTAAAAATGAAATATTAATACAATAGAAAATTTTTATTTTACTTACAAGAAAATATATCAGTTTTTAATTTATTCCACTTTTACATTTAATTAAATTAGATTGTAATAATTAATTTCAAAAGTTATATATTGTAGTTATAATAAATTATAAAGTTATTCATTGAACGATGGTAATTTTTTAATAGAACATAGACTGCTATTTATAAATTTGTATATTATTACAAAACTTATTTATTTTTAGTTATTATGAATGTGTTTATAGGCTAGCTTTATTAGATCAACCAAAATTTTCAACGTGTTAGAGTGTTGCTCATAGACAGTTTATACTGACACACATACAAAGTTAAATCTATAAATGTGTGCTATGTCTATAGCACACATTTTCATAGCAACGTTTTCATAGGTATTCTATCTACATGCTTTGCCACCTTTCCAGCAATAATATGGCTGATATATGGTTTTTATTCCAAAGTCACAGGTGTGTCAGAGTATGTTATTTTGCCACGATCTATGGTTACTGTAGCAAAAACTATGGATCTACCGTAGTTAAATGTGTAACAATTTTTACAGACTGAACCGTAATACATTTTTCCAAGCAGGTACTCTAAGCATCCTTTTTTAAGCTATTTTTTACACAGAATCTTATATTCATTTTTACAAGCGGATATTAAGTATTCTTATTTAGAGTTAGCATTCGATTATGATAATTTGGTATTTTGCTTTTCAAATATTTCAAGTATCTTTGAAAATTTCCGAAAGGCTGGAACGGTTCAGAATTTTTGTTACAGTATTTCATTAATTATAATGTATTTTATAATATATTTCTATTATCAGATTTTTTTTAAACATTTTTCTTTACTTTTTAATTTTTTTTATAAAATTATTCGGGCGTTTTATTATTTTAATTATATAAATGTTCGGATTTTTTATTTAAATTTGAATTCTTATTCAAGAAATAATATTATGTGACATTAAAATATAAGGAAATAATTTTTGCTATTAAACTGTGACAACGGTTAGATATTAATATGGCAACAGTACAATAGAAATCTAGCAGATAGTTCAAAGAAGTCTGAAGCATTTTTGTGACCTCGACTACTGCTAAACTGATTATCACTATAAGCTTTCCTAAATATCTGATTTTATGACTTATTTCTCTGTACGAAATCGAACTATTGCCTTTTATATTAGTAGTATATGGTTTCCTTTACTTTTCAGATTATAATGCATACTTAAAGAGAGAGTAGATATTTTAACAATTTATTCAAGAAAATTTATTAATCACAATATATTTTAAATCAAGAAAACCTGGTAGATAGAGTTGAAGACTATTCGAGAGATATTAATTCGACTTTTAGCTGAGAATTTTTTTCATTCTTACGCAAGGTTGGCACTTCGTCTTTCAAATTGTCTCACATTAATCTGACAATCTGTTCGGTGCTTAATATAGCAGCAATTTAGTAAAAAAGATGGCAATTAATGTGGCAATTAATGTCGCAATAGTCTAGGTCAAAATCACGAGTATAATTCAGACTTCTGCCAGACTGTTTAGTAAACTTCTACTGTACGTAAATTAACAATGACATTTTTTAAACAATTTTAATTTGATCAAATATAATTACTTCACATCAGAGGAACTGTTTTAATTCTACAATTTTTATCTTTCGGTTGTTAATAACTTTCTGTATTAACTAACCTATAACATTAACTATATAACTCATTTTTTTCAGTTGGAAATAACGATGGTATTGATCGAAACAGATGGTTCAATTCTGAATGAAAAATATTACGGTATAAGAAAAACTGTATGTTGTTTTAATATCAATTTAGGTAAAATCAATCAACTTCGCACTAAAAAATTGGACACCGTTAAGATCATCAAACTTAATTGGAAAATGTTATTAAATTGGCAAAAAACCTTGAAACCTGTACTTAAGGTATAAATTCAACAGATAGCACGTAAAAATATATTCGAATGCGGTTTTCGTGGACGCGCGAAGTCACGAAGGGTCGAAAAATCCGGAATAGCACGCTGGTGCGCAACTTTGCAGGATTTGCAATGTGCACATTATACCCACTCGTTTGCCCAGCGCATTCGTAATAGTCGGGGTACTGACTACGCGTTGGCGTGTGTATATGCATTTACGTGCAACATTGCCAATGATTTATGTATACCGCTAATTACCAGCATGCACTGCACTGTTTTATCCGACGATCATAGTTTTATTAGGCCAACCTGTGCACTGCGGTATTGTCAACGCCGAAAGCGACGTTGCGCGCACAAAAACACGCACACATGTTCATAAACACAAACAAAGAGGAAAATATCGCACGTATAAAATCCGCGAAGACGAGAGTTATAAATGCGCGCTTTCTACTTCGCGAGTCGCGGGTTTTAATTACTCATTTGCTGGTTGCGCCATTGAAAGGGATTAACTTATGATGCGGTTGTGTTCGTGTTGATATTGTCGTTGCTTTCATTGCGCGGGAGTAAATAAGCGATAATAAATGAACGGAAATTGCTCACTATGAGTGATATACATTATTATGGTCCTTCGAGCTGGTTTGCATTAAATTTATGATCAATTTCAAATTTTTTTCAGTTTTTATTGTGTAACTTAAGAAATAATGAATGTTAAGAAAAAAAACATTCATTGGTATAAGTTAAATTGAATTTTTGTTACTAGCTCAGCAATAATTAAAATATATTATTGTTTTAAAACGTAACTTGTATACTGCAGAAAATGATATACTGATATTGACTATTTTTTGAAACAGTTATATGTATACATAAATACGCTTTTGATTGATTTACTTTCATTTATTTATATATAAACATTTTGTTTCTAATTACTTGAATTGAATCCAATAAAAATACTTATTTCGTTGATTTGCTTTTAATTTTTCGACACATATTTAACACTTTTAAAAGGGAAATCATGTATACGTTCTATTATTAATGGGCATCAAAAGCAGAAAAACTAATTATAAGAAGGAACGTGTGAAAATGATTGAAACTTATAAATCTTAAACATGTATTGGCAAATAACAAGAGTAATAATATTTTATACAAATTGTAGTAATAAACTAGAAAATGTAATTTTAATAAATGTTGGAATTTTGGAAAATTTATGCAACAAATTGTTCAAAATAGAAATATATATACAAATTACGGTTTATAACATTTCTATTTCGTGTAATGTTTTACCTTCTATAAGGTGCATAGGTATATTCAAATTTAATATATTGTACAGTTAAACTATTATACGGTACATGTTTGGTACAACATGCCTCATATTAATGTTCTCTCCATCACACTTCAATATACGATGCACATGTGTTTTCAATGGACTTATTTACAATTTTTATTATTCAATTTAGAATCTCAGAAAAGTATAGTAATATTTTTCAGTCGTCAGAGATATACGTTTAAATAATAGTTTTACTTATGTATTTTGAAAAGTTTCAACAGTGTATTAAAATAATCAACAACAATTTTTTGTACAATGGGACATATATTTTAATAATAATTTTACAAGCATTCTTGTAGTTATAATAATTTTTTATATTGTAAGTTATTTATAATAGTACGAGTTTACTGTAGTTCCTTTATTTTTTTGCTAATTAATCATTTTACTCAGAAATGGGAATAAAAAGTTTAATTGGTTGCATCTGCATTATGGTTTCAAAAGTTACTATAAT
This sequence comes from Axea sp. ZL-2020, assembly GCA_022817665.1. Classification (NCBI taxonomy): domain Eukaryota; kingdom Metazoa; phylum Arthropoda; class Insecta; order Hymenoptera; family Scelionidae; genus Axea; species Axea sp. ZL-2020. The sequence continues at coordinate 3,074 of JABFOX010002008.1, read as the reverse complement.
ATTATGGTCTTCGACGGAACAAAATTATTTTAAGATATTATGTTTCCAAGATTATAATGATATGATAAAATTATAAAATGTTAAATTTAGTACGAAAACAGTTCTGACAACGTTTTAATACGAACAAATTTAAAAATACACACACTTTTTCAATATAAATATTAAATGTATTTTTAAGATAAATTATTTTTTGAACAGAAAATAAATTTTCATTCCAATGTCTATTGTTTTGCTATCATTGCAATAAATATATTAAACATGAGTAAAATGACTTCAGTATAGTAAAACTTCGGTGAGATCGAACAAAATATATTGATATTTTTAATAATTTAGAATTACAATGATCAACTAATCAAACTGCAGAATAGAAAGTTTTAAGTACATACTGAATAATATATTGTATCTACTACAAACTTAATCATTAATGTAAATCAGCCTAGACAGAAAATAAACTTTCGGTAAATTTGGAGAGTCGAGCACGTGTTTGACAAACGTAATTTAACATTCTATTGGCGATCGCATATTTGAAGATTATATGCATATTTCATTTTGTTCGACAAACACTTCTAATTTATTTAATAATCATAACAAAATGAATAGCAAATGGAACGTAATTGTGGTGATGTATTTAAATCAAAACGATCTTTTTTTCACGGGTTATTAAAAACAACATTTTTTAATTCGTGCATAAAACTGTTCATTATTCTTGTATTGTGTTTAAACAGACACGAGACTTCATTTTGAAATGAAGTTAAATATTTGTTAATACAAAACGTCATTACCACAAGAGTATCGAATTCGACGGCGTATTTCCGTTGGAAAATAGTGATCATCTATGAAGCTGACGTGACTAGTAATATCAAGGGGATCAGTTAGTGGCATTGGCAGCGAAGCTGGCAATACGATTCTAAGTTATCCGGTTACAAAGCGGTGTTTCGGTTTGTGCAATGGAGAGCTCCCCGTGTTGGATTATCGCTATTGAAAATGCAACTGAAACCCATAGTTCAAATGCAGCGACGCTTGAACGCGATACCACTGCCCAAAAACGGACCAGAAATTCTTGCTGAAACGGGCTTCCGCAGCGTGCCGGCCTCGATTACAATATCGCCGGCAAAGTTCCGTCAATTGCAGAAACCTTTTTGTTTCGGTGTGCCAGGCCGAAACTTAAATGTGCCGTTCTGTTTGACTAATCGCGAATCAGCTGCGAAATTCGAGTGTTTCGCTGGTGGATAACAGTTGAGCGAAAAATTATTGGAGATTGTTTTAAAAAGGCGCAGTCAGAGTTATTTGTTGACTGTTGAGAAGTATTAGCTAATTTTTTATCAAGGGATGAGTTGCTCGGCGAATGAGTTCGGAAGTATTGGAAAGTTGTTTGGGAACGTTTCATGAAGTACGCGGGAAAGTTTTCAAGTCGTTTTACCATATTTGTGGCGCTTTTATTTACAAGAGAGTGGAATTTTGAAATATGATTTTAGTCCAGTTATTTCGACCTTTTAATTTAGGTTATAATTTATAAAATAACTATCTTAGGTAAGAAATTGTTGAAAAAAATTCTCGCAAAATAAGTAATTTTTCATATAGAAATATGCGAATAAACGTGTAAATTATACGGCACACAATAGTGGGTACTAAATATGTTTAAAGATTGATCAAATGATTCTAGTTTTTATTTATTTATGTCTTATACAGATTTTTTTTATAATCAATTAAATCTTGTAAATTAAATATTGTAAATTAAAAAACAATTTTTAGTTATATAGTATAGAGAAAGATTGTACGAAACGTTACCATTTTGTATAGTAGTTGGATACAATAGTTTTAAAAACGATATAAATTAACACAAATAATACTATAATTGCAAAATACTTTTTCATTTTACTGATTTATCTGTGTAATTCAAATTAAGAGAATTAACGTAAGAGTTTAGAAACTTTTATTCTGATTTATTATAGTATATGGAAAATATAATTTTTTATTTTCTTGAATAGAAATATATATGTATATATTTTAAAATGAATCATAGTTAATGGTCCTCAGCGAAATAAGATCCATTTACTAAATGTGATGTTTTAAGTTTTCCTTCTCTATTTCGTTACTTGTGAAAGTTTGATGTAGGCCTCATTAAAGCTCAATCTAACATTAATCATGATAAGATCTTATTCACATATCAAATAAAAAATTAACATATAAAGCATAATACATAGTAACTGCATTTTAATATGATAATAAGAAAAACTTACAATAACTACTTACAAGAACCTAATTTAAAACGAATATTTTTCCATCGGATATGTTATACTCTAATTTTGAGTACAAATTTTACTATTCTCCTGAATAAAATACGAAATACATATTTATTTAAATAATTTTTGAAATTATTTTTGAAAGTGTCAAAAAAATCAAAAAAACTAGTGAACAAATTCATAAATTCTTAATTCAAAAATTGTTTAATACGGGTTTAGAGTTTTTTAAAAATAACATCCGCAAAGAACAAAGCTTAAATTGAAATTATAAACAAATTTTCAGTTTGCCAACTTGTGCAAAGATGTTGTACTTTAAAGTTCCTTTCGTATAATCTTTGGACAACTTATTAAACTTGATGAAATTTAATTACCATTATTCGGCCTTACTTTCTAATTCATCAAAATTGTATTTGAAGATCCGAAACCTCCATATTACAACAAATGTCTTATCTTTACTCAGTTTCCATCCAACTAAAAGTATTTCCCAGTTGAAAGGGTATTAAATTCGTCTCTTTGGCAAGAAAAGTCAGGCAGCTGCGTGAAACCTAATTGTGTAATTCAGCAAAGTGTCTTCATGTAAATTCCGTGCGGCGTCTCGCTTTTCCGCGGCAGTTGCGTTTTAGCTCGCGCGTATCCGCGAGAGTTTTCCAAGAAATTAGCGGAGATGATTTGCATCTGACATAGTTGGAGAGACCCCCCTCGAGGCAACGTACGTCACTGCCACGATTCTTCGTCTTTCCATTTGCCAGATGTTTCGCGCTTCGTGTAAATTATTCGCTGCGGCAGATGGATCCCGTACTTAACTCGCTACGCAACCTTTTATCGCAAAAA
>JABFOX010002007.1:0-12007 GCA_022817665.1 Axea sp. ZL-2020 | reverse complement strand
TGGATTATTAAATTGAAATTATTGTTATGATATGAAAGCCGATAAAAAAACTACAATTGTAAACGTGTTCACGAAGTTTATTCCTTGTAAAAAATTTTGTTTATGAAAGACCCAAAAAAATGAAGTTTGTCCATAAATAAACCATGTTTAGCTCACAATTCCTTGCTACTGAATTTAAAGTTTTGAGGTATTTGAAGAGTTAGCTTCCTCGACCTTAACTAAATTTGTATTAAACGTTATTTAAGAGTCGACAATCAGAATCGAATAAACAAAAATATAACATTAGTTTAGCGTTAACAAAAAGCTCTTATAAGTAACTTTTAGTTAAAACACAAATGAACACGAACTTTTTAACAGCATTGAATTAATTTTGCTCCAACATTTATTCAGTATTGATTATTAACTATGAAACAATATGTAGTCAACGTTGATTCAACTGACGTACTCCCTTAGGGCAAGAGATTATGCTCTGATAATTGCTTGGTACATAAAAGTTCCTTGTAACATTAGTTATATAAGTTATCATAACAACTAAGTAGTGGAATTAGGGACTCTTCTAACAAAGTACGGATTCATGCCGACATTTTTCATTTTGATGCATTTGTTTAATTGTATTTCAAATCTTTCCTAAAGTCCTTGACAAAATCTTGTCTATTATTCAAATTAGAAAACTAGCTAGAAAATTGGTATACAGGCCTCTGTCAACCTTGAACACCAAGTTGAATCTATTGAGCATAAATTATTCACTTTCATTTTATTATTTATTATATAAAATACCCAATTTTTTATTTAGAAATAATTTTTTTTTATTTAAAAATATTTCTGTAGAACTTATTATAAGATTTCATATAAAGTTTCATCTTAACTTTATATAAGGTTGCATTGAATTAATGCACATGGAGTTTCAAAATATGCTTTTACTTCACAGTTGAAAATTTAACAATTAAAAAAAAGAAAGAAAGAAAATGAAAATGAAAAAGAAGTTTCGATATTAACCAAATAAATGGAATATTACATTTTATAAAAATTGTGTATTAATTTAACGAGAAAAAGATCGGGTAAAAGTCTTAAGTTAAATGTTTTTCAACTCGTTTACCTAGCACGAATGAAGAATGTTTAATAATTAATTGTCAGATGCAAGTGTCACATTTACGTTACCGAGTAATGAAACAGAAAATTTATCTTGCAGCGGAAAAATTGGGTCAAGTGGAGTTAATGGTAATGTAAAGCATATCAATGATTTCTAAATTCGTGCAATGCTTCCAAGATGAGAAAGCTGTCAAGATCAATGAATTAAGGATACGTGTCTGCATATACATGCGCTTACAAGAATGTATGCGGTCATTGCATATTTGGTGGTATGGTAATGGCAAGGGCGCTCCATGCATTTGCAATTAATTATATTAGATGATAAATATTGGTGCAACAGTTCTTATTGTCGTTCAGCGCATGCTTTATTTATAGATACCGCCAAACAATAAATTATTACCGTATCCTTTTAAACCAAAGCATTCCAAAACTTATCGAGGTAAACGCGTCAAAGTTGAAACGCACCCTAACTGGTCTCTGATTTGAATAAACTTTTCAAATTAATTAAATTTTCTAATGTCAAAGTAATTCATAAACGAAATTCACTGTACTCATCCGTGCACCGATTGTTTACTCAATATTTCAAATATTATCGAACAGGGAGAAAATCAATTCTTCAATGATTTTTATGCCACGGCATAAAAAGTTCCATCTCTGGTTCCAGAATTCGTCGTGTTCCAGTCTAATTTCACTTTAGGTCTTTTCCATGATTCTTTCTTCGTATCTCGTCAGAAATTTGAGTAGGATTCACACGGGGTTCCCATTAATTTTCCGAATATTTATCTTTAAATCCTATTGTCTCTGATAACAGGTTTACCATACTGAATTTCGAATCAAAATATAATGGAAAATAAAGAACAGGGTTGGCGTATATTTGTTGGTTTGTCGCGTATACTTCAAAAACGATTTATTCCTCGAATTTGTACGAAATTTTTCATCGTTGCCAAGAATAAGGCAATTGCACGAAACACTTTTCAATGACTCAGTCGCGTACAATTCAGATACATAAATAACTCTTGTAAATCCATTCATGATTAACCAGTAATCATCGCAATTAAGCGCTAAAGAAATGTTCATTAATCATCATAATGATTTATTACTCATGCCAAGCTTAGCTCGTTCATTTATCTATATCTAATCAATTACACTCTTCTACCGGTTTCGTCATCAAGATCAAATTAAATCAAATGATCAAGAGCGTCTCAAATGAAAACGAATCATTTTCCGTATTATCGACTCATCGTACTTTTTGACACACAACTACCGAGGTGTCATTTTATTAGTGGATATCGATGAAAAGAAACGAGCGATTGATCAATCGAACGCGACTCTGTGACAGAAGGAGAACGAGAGGGAAAAAAATTCTCAGCGTAAAACATCGACTGTCTTCAGCTCAGCGAATTGTATTTTTCATTTTATTAATTTCTGTTGCGAAAATGAAAATGAACCAACGTTAAATGTTTCGTTCCTCGCAAGGGAACTGGACGAAGACGGGGTAAAATTTATTCAATGGAACAAAATTGGGTCGAGCTGCAGTGACGTTAATTTGTGTGACGTATCGATGAATCTTCGAAATGGCCTAATGAGACAGTCTCCGAGCGAATCGGGTGCAAAGTCAATGCGAAACCGCGCGATCAGTATCGATTATGCAGATTTATACCGCGTGCATGTTTACGCCATCACGGAGGGAATTTTTTGCGTGCTCGGGATGTCCGTATTCCGTCACCGTCCGCCTACAATCACTCGACTTCCGTCCTTCTTCACTGCTCCTCCGATTTTTCTCCGTTGTTCCATCCACCGCCCTCTTTGTCTTTCTTATTACGCCGCATAAACAATTCGCTCGATAATTTCGGCGCCGTGCTTACATACGCGAGTACGCCGCATCAACCAATTTGCAACCCTATCGATCAAGTGACCAATGAAGCCGTAAAAGATTTTAAAACAACCTGGAATTATATTGTCAATTAAGCGTTAAATCTTACAGGTACGGATCAACGTGTAACGGCATTTTTATGCGCTCTTCATTTCTATTCGATCATTGCATTAGCTTTCGTTTCGTGGATCAGCGGCACGAAGTGTAACATTTTATCTCAAGCATTGTGGTATTGATTTTGACGAAATCGAAATTTAACCCGCACGACACTTAACGTTCACTCGCACACTTGCATTGCGTATTGCAAATATTAGTTTTGAGTCGAATCAACATTTCAACGCAAATGAATTAATTCGCTTGAATACAAAAATGCACGGTTGTTTAATTAAAGGGGAAATGTTGATGTCTTTTTTCTTGCTCTTATTGCACCGTCTTAAAAACCATTTGCATCGTTGGAGGACGTTTGCAACATTCAGTCGTTTATAATTTTAAGTGATTCATAACAATTCACGATCGTACCGCGTCAGCTTCAGATCAGACCGCGTTTGCTTTGACACCCATCGTACATTTTGATGCCACTCCAAGCAATTATTAATCTTTTGGAAACTTGGAGAGAAGTTGTCGGGTCAATATAACGAAGCGCTTGAAAATGCGAAACGACGAATGCACGTGCGATCGTTTGTTTCTTAAAGAGGATGTGAAATGGCACCTTGGCGCTCGTAGTAATTATTTGAGACTTCCTTTCGATTAGTTCGAATTGAACGCTCAATGGGCGCAATTGGTTGACAAATTCTTAGTTTCAGTTTTTCGATCATCAAGGACAATTTTGGAAGCGAAAGTTCAACGGTCGAGGGGCTGTTATTTTTGGAAATGGCACCGTAGGTGGAAAAGAATTCGACTAGTTTGTTTTCGTTGAAAGTTGGACGATGTTCGGCAAGTTGGAAACTTACTGTTGGTTTTGAAAACCTGTTGTTGAAGGTCCGCGAATGAACGTCGAAGACCACCGTGGTGCATTTTAAAAGTACAGTTTCGTTTGTCTGTATCAAGTTCAAATTTTGGTTGCGAATTAAAGCTCGGCATCAGTGGTATCAATTGCACATTTATTTTTGCAAGAATTATCGCACCTCGCGCAAATACAACGAACAATTATGATATTTGCGCGATTAATGCAATATTTGTTCAAGACCGCGTTGAGTCGGTTCCATTATGATTATTACAAACAATTATTTTTGTCATAATTGTTCATTCGGATAAATTTACATGAGATTAATGACTTATTTGAGGAGCTCAAACAGAAACGTTCGTATCTTTGTGCTCGATTCAATTTCACAATCAAAAGCACTTGTCTTGTTTGGTAATGTGCTTGTACTTAAATGAACTACCGCCGTGCGTAAACGTGATGCGAACTAATACATGGAATTGGAGATTTACAAAAAGTTGAATTGATGTTGAAGACAGGTTTGGAATAAAACTAAGAAACAACGAAATTTCATCAAGCATAATTGAACGCGTGAAAGTATTCAAAACGACGGAAAATTATGAAGATTCGGTAGGAGGAATGCAAAGCACACATTTGCGGTGTTATCAGTATTTGAGTGTGTGAACTGAGTAATACAAAAATACCGCCGGCAGATTTATGATAAAAAAGAGTCAATAAAAGAGAAAAAAATTTGCCATTATTTGATGTCTTCTTCGTTGACGCGTTGCTTCGCAACAAGAATAATAATGAAAACGTTTGACCTTCTCGTCTTTTGCTATAATGGCATTAATGTATCCTTATGAAATGATGAAAAAGCGCTTATCCGTTCGGAACTAAAGAATTTATTTGTTCATGCTGCAAAATAGGAGGATACGTCGTGTAATTTGACACTGAAAATATAGGTATCTTTTACTCCGAGTCATCGATTTGCTCTCGCGAGTACTTCTTTTTTCCAAAGAAATCCTATTTAGTTACTGTAATTAGAGCTGAATAGTTTATGTAATAAAAGTACCGGAACTATTAAAAACCTTAAATTACATTCGCTTCTTTAAAGCGTATCGCGCGACGTTACTTTCACCTGAAAAATCCATCATTGATGAGTATTAAGAGACCCTTCGAGTTTGGCAATAATTTCTCTTCGTCTCTTAAATTAACGATTCAACTATTTATAGACCGTTGGCCCTAAATTTAAACCGATACAAACGTGAACGTGCTTTAAACAATATCGTTATCTGCAATCTGATAATCATTCTTGATAAGCAAGATAAAATTCTACCGAACTTGTAAAAATAGCGTTTTATCGTTTAATCATTTATAAACATCAATGAAATCAATTAAAAAAGAGCAACGCGTGTGATGTTTTTTTCATTGAGAGAAAGATCAATAAGAAAAACTATTTCCGCACGGAGTGCATTCTGATTCATCTCGTACTGTTTATTAATTGAAATCAAAAATCATCAGCGACGCTCAATGCGGCTCGCAATTAATTTAATTGAGACTTGTGCCTGACCTATGCATAAATAACACTTGTTTCTAAAGCTTTGTGAATAACAGAAAAGGCCATTTACTTTACTGACTGATGAGCGTGATTCATGTCTGTGACGTCACAGCACGTGCCAGCGTTATAAGCTTTGAATTTAATGTTAACTACACACGTACTCTGGTCGCATTAATTTCGAAATCTCAAATCCATTTGAAAGGTTAAAAAGTCGCAAAATGTTATCAAGATTGCAACTTTTATCTTAAATTGAACGCTGATACAATCGGCGACCATTCTTTTTTGTCGTATTCACCTTTCCAAAATCTGTGCATAGTTTACACTAATGGCAATGGGCGCAAAATTTATTTGCAACAGTTTGCCGAAGAAGCAGAGACCGTTCTTTAATTGGTTTGCATTTTCATTAAACTATTTTTATATTTCATATACATATGTTGTATTTGAATTTAAAAACTGATTTGAAATGGCTCGAAGTTACTTAACTACAGTTGTAGTATATTTTCTTGGACTTTGTTATAATGTACGAAGTCTCTTGACAATTAGGAATATTTATAAACTTTTCAGAAGGATGTTTATATCATTTTGATTTGAAAAATGTCAATGCGTAAATTTCAATATATCTGTTCTAAAACAATTAGTGACAAATAATTACAAAAACTAATGAAATGATTACTTTTTTTTTTCATCCAGAGCATTCATCCTAAAAGCGATCAGCAACGACAGCGGCTGAGTGAAAGTGTTAAAACGATTCTTTTATTCCGATCATTAGATAAGGTGAGTTCTTAAACTAGTTTTATGGAAGTAAACACACAGAGCATACAAATGAGCAATTTGTTTACAGAAGTACTTAATTTTTAAATGTTTTTCAGGAACAAATGGCTGATGTTCTAGATGCTATGTTTGAAAAGTCAGTAAAACCAGGAGAGTTCATTATCAAACAAGGAGACGATGGGGATAACTTTTATGTTATTGAAAGGTATGTTAATAGTTGCATAAGATTAAATCAGCTAGAATTATTTTACGTAAATATTAACCAATTATTATCGAATTTATTCAGTTTTATTACAGTTTTAATATTTCCAATTTATTTTATTTGGCGAATATCACATATTAGTAATTGTTTGCAATAGCCAATTAGCATATTTTATAGGTATTATTTTGCAATACAATGATTTAACAAATGGAAAATAGTTCATTCTTAGACATACACAATAAATTTTAAATAGTGAAATGTTTCACTAACTTCGGTGTAAAATTTGTATCAAAAACTTCATTGAAGATAAATTATAATACATGAATATTGATTTTTTCAAGTTCTATGGCCAATATAATATTCAGTTGGAATAAACACTTAGTCCTTAATATAATGAATGTTGTAAACTGAATTTATTTGTTTATTCGCTTATTTATGATTTTAATTTATGATATTTAGTAAATAAATATTTAGGAAGAAACCTCGATCTTGACAGCCAAGTTCCTTGACTGTATATATTCTGGAAAACAAAGTTTTAAAAATATAGTTATTATAGTATAGATGTTTTAAAACATGAGATGAATCTTTAATTAAACAACTATACTTTTTTCGAAATAAATATAATTTACTTTATTGTTCCATTAAATAAATGTTTTATATTTATTGGTTATTTGAAATAATATATCTATTTTAAATACGAATCCTTTTTTCAGGTGTAAATATGAAGTATATGTAAAGGATCAAAAGGGAAACCCCAATTTGATCCACACTTATGATAACAGTGGCGCATTCGGTGAATTGGCTCTTCTTTATAACATGCCACGTGCTGCATCTGTCAAGGCAATTACACCAGGAACTCTTTGGGCTATGGACAGACAAACGTTCCGACGAATTTTACTTAAATCTGCATATAAAAAACGCAAGATGTATGAATCTCTCATTGATAAAGTACCTATGCTTAAATGTCTTGAGGTAAATATATACTAGATCATTTATACAATTAAAAAGATTGTGTCTTTTTTGTATAAATTATATAAATTATTATTCATTAAAAATACATTTTAATATTAACGCGAGAAGAAAATGTTAAAAAAAAGCCATTTTTTTAATCTTTATTTTCTTTATTTCTTTATTACAACTTTATTATCAACAATAATGGTGAAAAATCTTCTTTATTGCAAATACATAATTTTTTGTAAATTAAGTAATGAAATTTCATGTTTTTAAAATGAAATATGTTAGTAAAGAACAAAAAAATGTATTTAATTTATTTAGAATTGCTTATAATGACATAAACAACATTAATTGTGTTCAAATTTCATACAGTCATCTTTATGTCAAAAATTAACAATAATTTGCAAAAGTGGATTAAATGTTTGTCATTTGATTGCTTGATGTAATCTAACTGAATTATTTGCAAGCACAATGTAAATGCAGTAGAATCTACCCCAAATTTTTGTTTAAAGAATTCATACTGTTACGTATAATTAGTTATAGTTACATTGTAAAAACAAAATTTCTAACGATTTGTTATTCCTTCTAAAAAATTTGTACTCCTTTAATTTATAATTCTATTAATCTGATACAGGATGTATACGTTCTACTTTTAATTAACAAAAATAAAATATTTTCTAAAGGAAAAGAGACTTCCTTTATAAAATATATTTTCTAATAAATAATTTATTAATCATAAATACATAGAATTATTTTATACATATTATCAAATAAATAATTTCTCATTAATTTGATTCTCATTGAATAGATTCTCATTAAATGAAATATTTCATTTTTATTATAAATCGTAAAAGATGCATTAACTGTTATAATAAATATTACATACCGTATATAAAAATTCAATTATATATAATTAAATTTTAATGATACATCATTCAGTGATGTTTAAAAGGATTGGAATCATAATTTTAATACTATATGACTCAATAAGGTTAAATTTTTAGAAAATCAATATTTAGAAATACAACATCGGATTAATATGTTTGAACATTTGATTTATTAATATAATAGTTTTCAACTAGAAATACTTAGTCAGTTTTAAACATATAAAAATAATAACATATAACATCAATTTGAACATATAAACTACAAGAAAAATATAATAATATATTTTCATTAAAACTTATTTCAAAACTTACTTTTTAAAATTTTACAGTATAATATAAATATTTATTTAAATTAAAAAACAATGCATGTATATTATAAAATATATTTAATATTATACAGCATGTAGTATACTCAGTATTATAATTAATAAGTTTATATAAATTAATTAAATATTCTATGCTAATTAATAATAAAGTAATATTATTTTTAATACATAGTTGCACGCATAATAATGTATAAGTGGTATGAGTTGGTCTATCAAAAATTATTATAATTTATTAGCATTTTAATTATATAAAATAATAAAATATTTTTAATCCTGAAGAATTTTCATAACATCAACAGAATTGTAGAAATGTTTGAGAAAATATAATTTTTTCATTGTCTGGTGTGTGATATAATAAAAAAAAATATTATTTTGTATTTAAAAAATCATAAAGAAATGAAACATATAAAAAATACAGAACAAAAATACAAATCTAGTGGTTTTAGAACAGAATTTTAATTAATTGAGTTTATATAAAGTTTTTTGATTTTATTTGTAAATTTTTACATATTCAACTATCAGTTCAATTTGTAAATATTAATTAATATTATTTTATTAACATTGTAACAATTGTATTTAATAATAAAGATTTGAATAAAAATTTACTAATATTATTGGTACAATAGTAAATGCATAATTTTTAGTAAATCGAAAATATAAAAAGTAATATAAGTAATAAATATTTAAAAATTTTTGTTTTATTTGATACATTTATTTGTTTGATTTTTTTTATTTTTTTTTATTTTTAATACTCATTTGGAAATATTAAAAATAATATATTGTATCAGAATAATAGATTTATTTTGTATCTTTGCTTTTAATAAGTTTTATATATTGTATAAACATTTTAAGGCAAAATATTTATTGGAAAAGCTTTTTAATTTTGTTGCGTAACTAAATGTATATCATTTTAAGGAAAAAATTCTGTTTTAAAATTACTTTTAAATTATCATATTCCATATATGCTAAATGACCTTTAAGTTCAATATGGTATAAATCATTATTTAGAACAACTACGAAGTTAAGAACATATCTTGTCGAAATATATCGTACGGTATATGATGTTATACATTTTTACGAATTAAATTTGATTTATACAAATTTTTCTTTCGTATTACAAAAATAAAAAAATAATTATTCTGCTAATTGTGTGATTTGTTATATTATATTACATTTTTATAATATTGAAAATTACTTCAATATAGTATTTAAACTTAGATGCTTTAAAAAGAGCTTTAAATATAAAATTTATAAATTATAAAACAATATCAGATTATTGTTTGAATCTTTAGATAATTGAATGAGTTTTCATTAAGATATTATATGACAAAAAACTAAATACTGTCTGTTTTGCGTACTGGCTAATATCTTTCGTAGTCATCTCTAAATGCAGAGAAAATATTTCAAAAGCAAATTTGTTTTATGTTATTTCAAGTGTATAGCAGACTTATGATTAAAAATGAAAAATTGTAAAATAACATTACCTTCTGTATGAAATTTCTCTTTAACAAAAACATTGAAATTTACATATATATTCGTATTTTAATATATGCACTGGAGTGACTCGTCGTGAATCTAAATGTACTGTTTTCAACATATGAAAATTAAAAAAAATGAATAGAAAAAGCTACATATCTAATGAAATATGTTTTTGTATAATTGTGTGTGTGTGTGTGCGTGCGTGCGTATGTGAATTAATAAATATTTGTTTTCATTGCAGTAAAATTGTGATTGTTAATCTTAATTACTAAATATTAATATAATTATAATATATTTAACATTACTTTTTTGTTTATTTATACATTATTTTGTTAAGAAAATGAAATTTAATAATATTGATGATTGTTTTAATACTAATGACGTTGGTAGAAGCGTAAAAGTATTGAAAGAATTAATACTATCAAAATATTTTTAAAAATGATTAATTAATTACAATTTAAAGAATATAATTTTAATAAAAAAGCTACTGAGTAATAAATTTAATATAATTATGTAAGACTGATATAAACATCACAAATCTATACTAGATTTAGAGAAAATATCAAATTTAAATTTATGTGAAAACTATTGAAATAATGTAAAAAAAGCTATGTACTGATAACCTCGATATGCTGATTTAATGTAAAGTTTTACTAAATTAGTAGAACTGAATACTGATTTATGATAAGTATATATAAACATTGAATAAAGTAAATTTAACCTAAATTTATACTTTTTCATATGTTTTCATTAGAATGTATTTTATTTTATTGTTTTATTTGTATGTAAAATTGGAATATATTATTTTAAAACTCATTCTTTAAACTTTTATATTATGATTAAAATTACGAAATAATGTGTACATATGTTTAAAATACATTTATATTATGTATTATGCTCAGTACTATAATTAATAAGGTCATTTAAGGACAATATTGAAAGTTTTTAGAAAATCAAATAAGGATTAATTTTAAAAATTTTAAATCGTTTTATTGGTTTTAAAATATTTCTCTTTAACACCAATACATTCATGCATTCAATGAAATTAGTCCTTAAAGGATGCCACTCTTCTCGAGGTTCTTCAAAAACCAGATTTTTGTAATGCTTTACTGCTTTATCTGATAACGAAAAAATAATTTCATGCTTTTTATCTTTAATTTTTGGAAATGAAAAGATATCACAAGGTGCTGGGTCAGGGCTGTATGGTGGAGGGTTCATGATGCTGACCTTTAGAGCATAAGAAAATTACCATTTTATATTTAAAAAATAATAAAGAATGTAATATATAAAAGAAATGCAGGTATTAATTCAGAGAACAAACTTTAAATATTGAACAAAATTGATATTCTTATTTTTTAATAAGAAAAAATAATTTTGACAACAGAAATCAATTATCATAAAAATAATTAAAATTAAAAAAAATGTTTTCTTTATATTAACAATTAAATAAATAATAAGTAAAAACAATAACGTAGACAATAAATTATAATATAATAAAACAATAAATTCATTTCCATTATTCTTCTCTATTAAGAAATACAGAAAAAAGACAGACTAAGAAGAACTCCTACTGTCGGGAAAATAATGTAATGGCATATATATTTTTGTACCATTGTTTTATCAATGTACAACAATAGGAATTAAATAATAATCTTAGAACTACTTATAATTTAATATGTAGTTATATTTTAATTATATATGTTGGCAAAAATAAGATATTCAATACATCTTTAAAAAATCCAAGATATGACGCAAATAGTATTGAAAAAGGTTCGTTTTTAGTGCCATCTGTCACTAGACTGTGATTAAAGTTTCAGCTATATCAATCATGTGGTTGATTATGTTGAGAACTAAAAAAATTCTACTTAAAATGAAGTCATTTCTCTCTCTTTTTAAAAGGAATTATTAAATAAACTGTTTTTGAATTTCCAGCTTTAGTTTTCCTATAT
>JABFOX010002006.1:0-12008 GCA_022817665.1 Axea sp. ZL-2020 | reverse complement strand
AAAGGAAAAAAAAAGTCACAACGAATCTCCTAAATTCATTCGTCCCTTTCTAATGGATCGCAGAGCGCGCATCAACATACACAGATGCAGACGTACATAACACGGGATACTTCGCGGAAGCGAGGTTAGGACGGAAGACTCGAGGCGCCTTTTTTAAAATAAAAATACCATTGGTAGAAATCACTACACGAACGGGGATTCGAGCACGGTTGGTCGTGGAGTCGGGTCTTGAGTCAGCGGGTAAAGGGTCGAAGCTTTCGAGCGTTCGCGGAGGTCGCGGTAGCCGGGTCGGATCTCCGAAAATGACACCCGCGATACTCCCACCTCGGCGCGTTTCAATCCCGCACTGCCGCGCTTCTCATCTCGACGATGCTTCGCGAGTAAAAACGCACCCGAAGCGTGCAGTTCGTTCGCCGTACCAACGCGTTAATCAACGTGTCAAAATCAGAACACTTGCGCACTCACACGCACACACGCGCGCGAGTCACTGACACTTACGCGCGCTCGAGCCATCTTTGTCGGCTCGTCCCGTTTCACGGCGCGCAATCTACATTTGGTGAATGTGTGTCGACTTTGGGATTTTTCAGCGGGTCCGCGATATTTCTTCAAATCGGCCCTCTTTTGCTCCCAGTCTCATTGCGCTTGGTGCGAAACACTGCGCGTTCACGAGTTATCCGCTGCGGAATTTTGTATTTCGTTCTGCATCGGATTCGAACAATGTCACGTTTGTTATGCGTTTCGAAACGTTTCGACGTTCGCTTGAAAACTTTTTTATTGTTTGTCAAATTCTGCAGTTCCGTTCAGCGCTGATCAGTTGTGATAAATCGATTGAATATTTGGTTTGATTAAATGAATGGCTTTTTTTTTACAGATTTCTACATTTTATTTCATTGATGTTCAGAATGTAGATTTTGATATATTTATTATGCTTTATTTTAAAGTTTGGTGTTTTATATAATTAAAGTGGCGTTAATATAGATTATTATGTGTCTAAAAAAGAAGAACATTAACAATAATAAAAATAACTCTTTCTAAAATTAATTTCATTCATTTGTAGTTTGTTCAAAGTGCAGTGTTGCCATAATTATAAAATTTAATGATTTTCAAATCTAATTCCTCATGGAACTTTTAGTTCGATTACTGTATCGTTTCAAATAAAAAATGTTTTCATATTTGTCAGTAAATTTTAGTTCAAATTTAAATTTAATTCTTTTGGAGTATCACTGACATCTTTTTATTGTTATATAAAACTAATGGAAGGTTGTTATTCGTTAACAAAATAGTATAAAAGAAATTACACCTGCTGTTTTTATGTGTGAAAATTATATTGTTATTGATTATTTTCAATGTAAGAAATTATATATAATATATTAATTTTATATTGCAACAACTTTGAAAACAAAAATCTTGAGTACTTTTGTTTAAAATATCGGAGCAGAGCCATTTAATATTTTATTAATAATTTTTAATTTGTCACTATTTGCATCACTCAACATTGTTTCTATATTGTAAAAGTTATACTCCGACTTCTCTCAACAAATCAACAAACACAAATGTCTGTTACAATAAAATAATATGCATTTCTGAATTAATACATATTTGTTTATAGTATTTTATTTGTAATTGACATTATAACTTAAAAGTACACAGAAGAAATTTGCATTATGCAAATAAGACTATAGGAATATTAACTTAATATAACATTCTAAAATTAATGAAGATGTTAGAATTCAATGACTAGATTAATGAATTTGTAAAACATTATTAAATTAGTATTTTACAACAAATTATATTTAATAAATGGATTTTTTTTTAATAACTTTGAACAAACTTAATAATGTCTGACATAAATACCATTTCTTTCAAATCGTTACCTGAGTAATACTTATGTTTATAACATGATAATTTTATAAGTAAATTAGTTTTTTAGTTTGTTCGAGATAAATATGTTTAAAGTCAAGAATTAAATAATTATTTGAATAAATATTACCACATGAATTTGAATTTTATAATCAAACAGCTTTTCTTTAACCAGCATTTACATATGTTGATTGTGCTCAACTTATATTTATTGTGAAATATATATTATATTAAAATATGATATTTTATGTAATTCAATGACATATTTTATAGTGGATACTAATAAAAAACAAAAACAAAAAAAATGATTAATACGTTAAAACAAAATATACTCTGATACACGATTTTAACATATTCTTTACATTTCTTGAAAAGAAAAAAAAAATATTTTTAACTTTATAACATGTAATTGTATCTATACATTTATTATTTATTATACAGAAATCTGAATTCTCATGATTTGCAACAAATTTATATTTTCTATTACAAAAACTTTTTTCTTTGTTATAAAATGTAAAACAGGAAGAAGATAGTTCAGATATGATAAAATACGTGCCAATTCAGTAACTAACTAAGGTTTCCTAAAGTAAATATGTTTATGTCAATAAATATAGAATATCTGTAATATAATCCATAAATAAATATTCTATAGAATTTTGTTGATTTATATTTAATTTGTTATATTTTTATTCGTAAATGATTATAATTTGATTTGAAAGTGTGTAGAAACATTAAGAATATAAATTTTCTCTATTAATTTATATTTATTTAATTACGAAATATTGTTTTTAAATAATTTATAATATATAATTGTTTTATTTAATATAGCAAGTGCAATAGGTAAGTGTTTTTTAATATAATAATATAGCATATACATAAAATAATAATACATATTGTAAAATAATAATCTGAATTCTTTTTTCAATAAAAATGTACTTAAAGAAACCAAAAACAAAACAAAATAAATATTAATACAAAACAAATACATTGTATTTTATTTCCTTTTCAATTTGATGTATATGTATATATATTTGAAAAACAAATATATATTATGTGATTTACCTCAGTTGATTATTATATATTAATGTAAATAAAATATGGTTGTAGTGTGTAAATCAGGTAATCTTAATTTTAAATTTATATTATGTAATACTATATATTAAATATGTCAAATTACAAAAATAATATATAATTAAATATTTTATTATTATATAAATTGTTATATATAATTCAATATATAATACGAAATATATTGTGAATATATAAAAAATTATATAGATTTTCTGTTTTATACTATGATTTGTCTTTATTATCAATGTTATAATTTTCATAACAATTTTTAATGAAATTGTTTCTATTTTGTAAATACTTATAATATAATGAAAAGTAACTTGAAGTTAAATAATATTCTTCAGATATAAAACCATGTTCTAATAATTTAATGCTTTTTAAGCAATAAATAACTCAACATTTTCTAAAATTCCTTTAAAATATATATTCATTAAAAAATGTTTGTGTTTATTTAATTGTAATATCTTTTAATTATTAGATTTTTTATTTTAGGTAGACACTTCAACTGACCAATATTACTATTTAAAAATTTTGTTGATTAAATAATAAAATTCAATGAAAATAATGTAACAAACTATTTATTGTACAATATAAAAATAAAACTGGAAAGTACATAACAAAATAAAAAGTTTAATAACTCCTGAAACTGCTAAGTTAAAAACAATCAAAAAGTGGTTTACTTTATAATTATGTCTTTCCTAAGATTTATTTTTCTTGTTTTAATGAATTTAAACGCATAATTGTTCTTTCTAACATAACTTAACAAGATTCATCAGAAGAGAATTTTAGAGGTAAAGTAATATCATTTGTGTAAAACTTTTGTTATATGAAATGTTAAAAAAAAAAAAAAAATACAATAATATTGAAGTATTTTTTAACAAATATTTTATATGAGAAGTCTTTCTGACTTCTGGTATAATGTATATTTATGTATTTACAATTTCAATTTATTGGAAATTGAAAAATTATTTTAAAAATGACTATAATAAACTGTTGTTTTTTTTTTTTTATAACTAGTATTATGATATATTTTGCATTACTTATATTATTATATAATTTAATGATTTTTTATAAGATAAGATAGGTTTTTAATTAATGTTTAATTAGCTTTATTACTCAATTATGAAATTTAAGAAAACTAATATCCCTTATTTCTAATGTACATATTTCTTTAATAAAAAGCAATATATGAAATATAGATTAATTTAATTAACAGCAAATATATTCGATTTATTTCACTGAATCAATAAAAACGTTTTATAATGATTAATAAATCAATTTATTAATAATATGAATGCAGGAATGTTTTCTTTATAATTTAATAATAATTGATTCTTATTATAAATTTATTTCTAAAATATTAAGAAAAAAATTATACTTCATAAATAATGGAATTTTATATATAATAAAAATAAAATAAAAACTTGTAAACAATCATAGTTGGTGATATAAATGTAATATAAATGAAATTATTTATTTTAACTAAAATGAATTAATTTTGGGTGAAATTATAATTTCTTAAAAGAAATAATTAACTGAAAAAATTAAAGTTTAAAAGACATAACACAGGAAAACTGTATATTTAAATAATAAGCATAAATAATATTTATAAATAATCAAAATAAAAAATAATTTTCAAGTTTATGTCTTAGAAGATATGAATAAGTTTGTGTGTTTTTATAAGTTCAACTTTATAAAACTATAGTTTTGTACTCTTGTAAACCACAAGGTTAAAATATTTTTATAAAAATTATCTGATAAAAAACTAATTAGTAATGTCATTATAGTAATGTATTAATTGATTAAAAACAATATATAATATAAAAATTAATATTTTGTAAAATATATTTAGTGCATGAAGAATAATTAATACACAATGATAATTACAGTAATTAATAATTTAGAATCTTTATGTAAAATATACATTGTTGACCACAATTTGTCATCAGCTTACACATTTTTTTAACGACATTGAAAACATCTTCATATTTAAACGTTTTCAGATATTGCTTGAGTACGAACATCAATCAAATAATTGTTCAATGGTGAATTACAAAAATCTGATATAAAAATTGTTCAGGAAAATGTAGTTTACACTTGAAATAAATACAATTCAAGTTGAAAATATAAATACAAGCTCAAACTCGTATACGTTACTTAAATGGAATGTATAAATTATATTTTCTGTGCAGAATCTTATTTAAATTAATTTTAATGCAAACAAAAAATGCATACATGTATGCATAAAAATGTAAAGTAGAAACAATACTGCACATTTAAAAAAAAAGTAAAAATAATTGAAATACTGAAATATTAGCCAACTCTGAAATTAATATGCATTTTTTTTTATCACAGTTGTACATATATACAGCATGTAAAATCAAGCAATATTTTATAGAGGCATTCTGATACATATTGACACACGGAACAGAAGAGGAGAGAAAAGAGAAGCTAAGAAAAGAGCAGCGGAATGGAAAGATGAGATGAAATGAAAGAAAGTGCGAGAAAAAAATCAGATATTGCGCACGATGAGCACGTATATGCAAGTGTACCGAGGACTCACCAACAATGCATTCGTGTGTTGAATTGGTCTCTTGAATGCGTTGTTTGGAGCGTGACCACTACGCGGTACGCCGATACTAAGTCACTGAACGAGCTGATCTATTGGTCGCAGTTTGCGAACACCACTGGATAATCTCATGTTTAACTGTACGAAACTATCAAAGACATTCAATGTCGGCTCATAGAGCAAACTCGTTTTTCTAAGCGTCCATCTCGCCACTTCGGAGTGCTAGCGCAGGTCAACCCATTCACGAGCCGCAGCCGCGTAACTCTCTGACAGATGGAACTGGTCGTTCTTCCATCCAATTGGCACCGGTCTTTCACAGCATCACAAGGGACAAACCAACGAGGTTGCAAAGCCCACGAATCACCGTACCGTTGCCGAATTGAATTCGAGCTATCCGTGTAACCCGTGCACCATGCGGTTTTAAACTCGAAAACTAATTGTTGATTGTCCGCGCTGCTCCTATCCTCATTTCTTTTCTCAATTGGAATCCCTTCTTTTTTTCCTTTTTCCTACCTATTTTTCCACTTTTATTGTTTTTTCTTCCTTTCTTTCCTCGATCCGAACAAGAAGCACGCTCGAACCACCAGAGTACGCTGTCGTCGTACCACATTTTTTTCTGCTAAGATAAAAAAATCATTCGAGTTAAATATTGGTAAATGATTCATTTTTAAGGCTTTGTTTTATACATTTGTCTTAAGGCTTTGTTTTTATGTATTTGTGCTTTAACAGCACATTTTTGATCGGTAAAACATGCTCTTGATAAATGATTCAAAAATGTACAGGGCGAGTTTACATGAACGTTTACATAGTTACATTTAAATTTGAAAAAAAAATTATATCTTTAAAACACACGCTTTTAAAAGAAATAATTGTGTTAATTAAATATGTTAATAACTTTACTATAGAAGATAAATATAAAACTAATACTGATTCAACGTCTCGATATTTTAATATTAAAATATCATTACTGCTAGTTCCTTAATCCTGCATTAATGTAAGTTATATTCTTAATCAAAGCAAAAATGATTTAAGATGGAAATAAGATGGATTTAAATAGAATCTATTTATGTACCTCCAATGTAAATTATTATACTTTTAAAGAAATATTAAATAGATTCAACATAGATTAAGTAAGAAAATGATACAAATCAAGTAAAAAATTGGTCGTTTTATCAGAAATTTATTTATACGTATCCTAAATATAGAACACATTATATCTTATTGGAATGAACGTATCATTATAGAAGTTATTTTGTAATTTTGAATTATATTTCAATTAATCATAAATTTCATCGAACCGTTGTAGTGACAACAAGGCGACCACTCATGTGTTATAAATGCGTGTTACGTTGGCCCTACTAAGTCCAATATGTCTGACAGACAAGATGGAATATGAAATACAGTGTACAACGTAAACCATAGTGTATTTTTAAAAATATAACACAAATTAATAAATTTTTTTTCATAATCAAAATTCTGAAATTTTGTTTGCAATCATACTAATTAAAATATTTTTTAATTTAAGTTTTAGATTTAATTCGTTTATTAATGGCTGTGAAGGCTAAAATTAATATTCAATATTACCTTATTTTTTATTCGAGGCTTTAACATAATCATAATTAAGCATCGTAGACGTTAAGCATAGCACACCAATAAAAAATTAAATACTAAAAGAACGTTTCATAGTTCAAGAATAATACTATTATTTCAGTGTCTTTTATTTCTATTATTTCAATGTCTTTTTTATAGAACAAATTGTCGAGACCTCCAAAAAATGCTTCAGCTTGCGATACGACTTCATTTGTGGCAAATTTTTTTTCATGGAACTTCCTTCTGAAACTTACTTGGTTCTGAGGACCAAATTTGAATAATGCGGTGGATAGGGAAACAAATGAAAGCTCAATTAGTGCAGTTTTGCCATCATATCATCGACTTCTGGCATTGTGCATTGCTTTGGTGAACGAGCACTTTTGTTTTCATCATACGGGGCTGTTTGTTTTTGACACCATCCAGTTGATTCAATAACATTGTAATATTTTCTATTGATATTTTTTTATTTTTCTGATTAGTCGGTAAATATTTTGCTATGAGCACTTCAAAACCTTTTCGATTGTCTTTCGCGATTTCATTCAGTGTTTTCCTACTCTACTTATTCCTTATTTAATTCTGGAGTGTAATGATGAGTTATATTTCTACATTGTTATATATGGAGGCAAAAAATATTGTTTACTTTACATAAGTAGCTCCGAACAGTGCTCTGAGTTATTAAGATATTGCTATTTTTGTTGTATTTTAAATGTTTGTGTAAAATACAGTATATATTGCTTTTTGTTATCTTTAGCATGCTATCTCTTAGGAGTTATTTTCTTTTACTTTACTTTACCTTATTTTGAGGACTTTTTTTAGGTTTCCTGAACATTTGGACGTCCTAAATATTCTCAGACTTGTATTCGTTCATTGTAACCTGGTAAGGAGAACCCGATAATCGAGCCAGAGGGGTAGGAGAAAGCTCGAAACAGAATGGAATAAAGAAAACAACATTCAATACAAAAAAAAAGTTTATTATAAATTTAAACTATAATTTGTGAGTGAGTAGTCCTGTCTCACTTTCTTCCAGGATCGGTAGTGAGAGAGAGAAGGGGGAGAAGGCAAGTTTAATGATAACTATTCGGTGGTGTTTGTTGATACGAGCATTGTTATAGAAAATAATTATTTGGAATAGTCGGTTTTTTGCAGTAGTTAAGGATCTCGTCCCTTGCCTTTATACAGTTTGGCATCTTTTGGGGGGTTGCTCAAGAGGGTTACCGCTTAATCCAACATGGCGTTATTAACTGGCGCTACATTGACACTTGCTATGCTAGGACGTGGTTTCACTCATACAATGGGTTGGAAGGAAACATGAAACATACGTGAGCAACAATTGGACAGTATTGTTGGCTGAATCATAATGACCTCTTGCGGCTTTTTCTCATAAGAAAAAACGAGTTTGTGTATGCGTGAAGCATGTTGAGCGTGATCTATTCCTAGATTTATTGTTATTTTAATCGATATTACAATGCAGCACCACTTGTGCCGAGAATTAAAATAAAACTGGTTATTAACTATAAAACTTATAAAAAAGTTAATTATTTGTATAAAGACTACGCTTATTTTTTAATAAAAAATTTAAAGAAAAATGTTACGAAAACAAGTGCCATTTTAAAAATTAACAAAAAATATATTCAGTTATATAAATAGTATATAAAATTAAATCATTAATAGGTTTTGCTTAAAAAACTTGTCAAATAAGATTTAAAATATACAATTTTAAAATATTTCCATTTATAAATCCTCTTTTTAATCAATTTTTAATTTATGTACTAAAATTATTCGAATAAAATATTATCAATGCTTAAACCTAGTCAATAATTTCTGATAAACTATAAATATCAAATCAAACTTAAAGTAGTAAATATGTTCAGTTTATGAAACTTTAAACTTTTACCTAATAATTGAAATTAAATATAATACATAATAGTTTAACAAACAAAAAAATAGGGTATCATATCCACATTAAAATGAACAACTATCCGATGTTAATTTTTGATATATCAAAGGATGAATTTCATATACATCTTAAAGTTTGAGTCTCTTGATATCTTCTTGTCGTAAATCTACCCTTAACATCGCGATTTTCCGTACTTCGGTGGGTGTTAATCGCCAAGCAATTGCGTCAGCGCCACAATAATCGGTTAATTCTTCGACTTTCTCGACACTCAAAATTGTTGCTATTTGAGTTAGCCTTGCGAATTTGTCACGTACTGACCATGATGTTGCTGCTGCTAAATAACTAGCTAAAGATCTCACTTCCTTATCCAAAATTAAACCTCCAGCCTGTAAAAAAATAATTTAAATATTATAGCGAAAATAATATTTATTGTTGTTATTGTTGTTGTTGTTGTTATTATTATTATTATTATTATTATTATTATTATTATTATTATTATTATGCATAATATATATAATAATATTTTACTCTATTGAAACTTGATTTTAGAACAACTTTCTCCAGTCTAACTGTAACTTCGGAAGTCAAAATTCCAATCAGAGCATCATAATTTGCAGCTGTTAAACTATTTTTAAAAAGTTGTAATAAACCTTCTAAATTCGTAATTAATATTTGGACAAATGGTTCATCCGTTTCATATCTCAATAATTCATCCTTTAAAAAGAAAATTATAAAATTAATATAACCAATAAACATGCTATATCATAGAATACACAAACACCTATATTTTTGTTCTTAACGGTAACATTTTAACTTCAACAAATAATCATTCTTATACGAACAATGAATTCTCTCTATTAGACAAAACAAATTTACCTCTAAAATACCTATAATTTTATGCCTATGTTATTTAATGCCAATCTTCTAAATATAATTTAATATTACTAATTTTTAGAATTCTTGATTTTTTAAATGCAATATCACAAATTAGTACCGTTATTAGACAGAACTAAAAAGTATTACAAACATTCAAATATTATATAGAAATGTACTATTCTATAATTATGAAAATATTTTGTTAGATGAAACGATATATATATTTGAAATGTCAAATTTTTTATATTTGATGTGTGTAATTAAGAAAGCAGGATTTCGAGAATTCACGACATATATTTTATGTTTTGTCGTGACATTAATTATCCAAGCTGTCTTTTATCACGAAAATTAGTCTTACTATAGAATGTTAAATAAAATGCAGTTTATATGTGATATCGTAAACAAATAAAAGTGATTCAAAAACTTTGTACATACATCGTTGATTCTATGGTTAACGCTAAGAAAAGCATCAACCCAAGGTGTTACTCTTGGTTTAATTGCACTTGCTCTTAATTGTTCCAAACCATAATCAATAATAGCCTGTAAAGTTGATGAAACTCCTTTCAATCCAGTAAGACAACTATCTATTTTTCCTTTTTCTTTATCCTGCATATTAGGAAATGCTTGGTGGATTTCTCTCAACAAACTGTTGCTCAAAGTGTCAATATATTCTATACTAACATCTGTATTATTTAAATAAGCCTAAAAAATACAATTATAAATAATTAATAATTAAAATATGTATTAACTGTTTAAAAATAAAAACATTTTAATTAATTTGGTTAATGCTGTAAACTATAGTACTTTTTGCAACTGGATTCGAAATTCATACCAAAAATAGTAGCCGAGCTAATTCGGTGTCCGAAGTTTGTAATCTGCCTTGTTGAATACTTGTCTGAATGGCACTATATGCTTGAGCCAAATCCATATATCCAGCAGGATATCCAATACGCAATCGACTTTTCAATTTATTAGCAAATTCTCCTTCCAGAATACCACAAGCCATGTTTAATACTGCACAAACACCATCAATACTCCAACTTGAAATTCCACGCCTATACAAATTATAAAATATAAAATAATAACATTACTCGACATCATTTTAATAGCATAGTTTTAATATACTACGGTTAATTACAATTTTGCTGTTTATACATTATTGTGTTAAAAAATTAAAATGTATATTTTATTACATTTAACATATATTTTATTCAAAAAAATTCATAATAGTTTTTTTTGTAATCTAATTTTGTTTAAATTAATTATTTAATATTTACCTAAT
Source organism: Axea sp. ZL-2020 (assembly GCA_022817665.1). NCBI lineage: Eukaryota > Metazoa > Arthropoda > Insecta > Hymenoptera > Scelionidae > Axea > Axea sp. ZL-2020. Next base: position 863 of record JABFOX010002006.1, on the reverse strand, counting down.
ACATTTCTTTACAATAAAGAAAACATTGTCAACCATACTAGAAGTTTGTTGATCTTGCTCTAAAGTATCCATTCCAATAGCTTTGTTAACACTTTCTTCAAGAAAATATCTTTCCAAAGCAAGATAGGCACCTAACAACTCTTGCATTCCTCGAGCTAATTCAGAATTATTTATGCAAATTTCAAATTCATTCATTGCATTTTTACGCACTGATTCGTCCGTTGTACTTATTTCCAAATCATTCTATAAAAAAATACATAATTTTAGAATTTATAAATTTAAATATATATTTTTTAATTTTTTTCACAAAATACAAAAAAATTGTTGTTAAATTAATTATCAAATAGAAATCAGTTCTTATATTCTTTTTCTTCTTTTTTTCCAATATATTAATTTCGAGTTAATCATATGACGATTAACCCCGAATACTAATTTCGTTTTTAAAATAAATATTTATTTAAATAAGCAACGACCTTAATTTGTATCATTATTATTATTATTATTATTATTAATTTAATTATAATTTTTATATAATAATAATTAAATATATATATATAAATAAAAATAATAATTAAAATAAAATATAATATTTATTAACGCGATTTTAAAGAACAATTATTAGAGTAATCTTTACTGATGTAAATAAATATTGAAAAAATAGTTATCTTTTATTAGCTTTTAAATAATTAATGTTTAAATTCACCTATATACACATATATATTTATTTGATTATATTTAATAAATAATATATATTTACTATTGCACGTCTTTTCACAAATCGGATGTATAATTCAGCTCTGGCATGCATCAATGTTAGTTCTCCTAAAAGCAAATCTAATTCCTTTGGATCAGTTCTTTCACTG
>JABFOX010002005.1:0-12009 GCA_022817665.1 Axea sp. ZL-2020 | reverse complement strand
GTTCCGATATAAAAACGTATTAAAAAAGTAAGTAAGAATGTAACATTGAGATTAATATTAAATATGTACATAAAGTAAAAACTGAAAAAGTAGAAAATGAAAGCAAATACATGTCATGACAACCGTTCATTGTCATTGTGCAAGATACTGTTATACTGTGGAAACTTCCTTACACAAACAAAAATAATAAAACACATTTGAATATAAATTAAGAAGTTAACGTAAAAAAAATCTTCATTCATTTTTACGTGAATATTCGGAAAATATGAAATAAGTAATATTTCTTTTTTTCTTTTTCTCTTCTTGTTTCAAATTGCGTAGTTCGTTGATTAACGATAACACAAAAAAAACAAAAAAACTGTTGTATATTTAATTAAAATTATAAGAGTCAATAAACACGTAAAATTTTCCTTATAAATTACTCTGATTTTCTTAAATTAGTACTTTAACTGAATTTATTAATAATTTATTTTGTGCTTTTACTATACTGTAATTAAATTTTCAAAATTGTATCATGAAATATATCATAAAAGTATACGTATCATATATCAATTTAAACAGATAGATTGTCGAGAACAAATCACTTGTTAAATAGCGCATCTTCAAACATTTCTACTTATTGTATCGCCCACAATTTTCTTTTTATTTATAATTTTTAAGTTAAAATCTGTTTGTTGTAAAAACATTTTAGTCATCACAATCAAAATCCTCGTAAATTTAAGAAATAAATATTACGATTCTATAAATCTAACTATCACACATCTGAAACACACATAAAACGTTATAAAATTATTTTAAAGTACAATATTTGTTTATAATTCTGTTTAATGGCTAGTGATTGTTCAGCAATATAACCACATATAAGTTAAACGCATGAATTGCTGCTCCTCGTAGTTGAGACGCGCGATTCGTTTTCACGGTCACGTTAGTGTAATCGACAACGCGGAGTAATTGAATTTTGTCTATGGCATTAACGAGCCCGGGAAAGGCGACTATTTGTAAAGACGGCTACTTTAAATGGCCTTCGTTGTTGGAAGGCACGGCGTATCGTTCGCATTATAATGCCAGTCTCTTCGTCTACATAAACGTCGTCTTTCAACGAGAGAGGGAGACCACCACCAGCACACGACCAAATGTACAACCACCGACGAAATATACACTTATATACATGATACGTATACCACCACGTACAGTGGCGTAGTCTGAAAATAATCGAGGAAGGCGCATCTTCTTGTCTCGAGCACGACTTATAGCTGTACTTTTTTTTCCAGGGCATTCGAGTCCATTGCGAAGCGAGAGATTCCTTGTCTTGTTAAATCTTTTACATTGATATTTGTGGGGAAAAATATAAGTGCTTTGGACATAAAAAAGATGAAAGTCATTAAATGACATCAAAAAAGACACATTTAATACGATTTTAATGACATTAATATTATTTGCAATACTGCTCATCAATGTTAATTCAGCGTGTCATACTAATATTAATTACTCAAAAATAAACTATTGAAAAAATAACATGAATACATTTTAACTGTATAATACACGTAATTCGTATTTTATATTCGTATAATGAATAAGTTATAATTGCACTGAGGAAAATATTCTACATCGTATGTGCAATTAGATTAATTTTATCGAATCGAACAGTGCTGTTGATGTTATTGATTTACATAATAATTCCACAAGTACACTTAATCGCATTTCAAAATATCATAAAACTAAATTCAAAATCATTTAGTTCAAAAATAAAAACCACTGAAAAATTGTTCATGTTTGATTGTGATTGAAACTGGACCGACAATTATATTAATCATCCAGCTAAGATTTAAGATTATTTAAAAGTATTTAATTAGTTATGTTACATTAATTAAATTTTGTTCACCTGTTCATTTGAAATATTGGAATGTTAAAAAATATTTTAAATATCAATGAATTATCATCATTTTAACAAATAAAACTGATATTTCTAACTTATGAAAAGTGTAGGATTTTTCAATATATTCTTTATACTTTAAAATGGATTTTACTAATATTAAACTGGTATTTGAATATTAGTCAGGTGTTGCTATATGTATAATATATACTATTAATATTTAGTAAATAAATTTATTTGTTGCAAATAATAATAACATGGAATAATTTTTGTTATATTCTTTGCAATTAAACGATACATATTATTTAGCGTTTATATTTATTCAATAACTGAAGTAGATGACCCACTAAATATCTGTATTAATTCTCCATGAACATCCTATACAGATACATCAATATACATTAATAATATAGCCTTATAGGCAACGTGACAGTTAGTGTAATGTTGCATTAAAATTTTTTTGGTTAAATATTTCATACACAAATAAACATAATATTCAAAAATATTAATACGAAAATTATATATTAATTCTTGAATATACATATGTAATTAAAAAGTCACTTATGTTATGATACTAATGTTATAAGGGAGAAATTCATAATAATTTTACATTTATATCATAAATATGATTTTAGTAGTGTAATACTTAAAAATAATAATTTTTAATTGTTAATAGCAATTTTTGTAAATTATATTATAATAATAATAATAATTTTGAAAATTGAAGAATTACAATTAGAACTATTGCTTTTATTTTTGCATAATATTGCACATTTCATACGAAAAAATACATAATAATTTCGTTGTCATCACTTATATTTATATGATATATTTATTTATATATTATGTTGTTTTAAATAATTGAAAAAGTGAATCAACTGAATGATCGAATTAAAAGTTTTCACTATCTTTAAATATTTTTTAACAATTTTTTATCGCAATATAAAACCGTATGTAATGAACATCTTTATATCATGATTTTTTTAAATATTGAGTTCATTTAAATCATTGTTAGTATGAAAGTTCATAACTAATAATTAGCCAACATAAATTGTTGAATTCAGTGTTGGGCATTGAATGTAAATGGTTTTTTATGTTTTAGTTTTTTGATAGATTTTCATTGAAAGGAATTCTCGTTTAAAAATCTATTTGAAAGCAGTAACTATAATTATAAATATTTATGTATTTTTCTATAGGCAAAGAACATAATATGTATTATGTACTAATGGTATTCTAAAAAAGGGGAAAAGGAATTGTTTTACAAAATTTAAATTATACCATTTCCTAAAATAATATCTGTTTAAAATCTGTTTTATTTATTTATTAATATCAATATATATAAAACTGAATTGTTACGCACATTCACTTATATAATATATATATACTACTTTCTGTCGCTACGCTACTACATAAGTGTGCTCAAACTAGCGCTCGTGCACTCGATTGCCGAAAGAGTTTACCACCGATGCTTCTTCTTTCGCAGAAGACGGTTTCCAAGGACGTTCATAGATGCCCGTGTGACCCCGGGCTAAGATTCATACAGAAGGATATTCTTCCAACACAATGATGCGCACGGACTTGTTACTTCTTCCATTATTCATCCAACTTTGCTTTTCCATTTTGTTTGTTCTTTTACTTTCATTGAATTTTTTGCTTCAATTATTCAGCTTACTTTGGTGTGCGATTACTTTTCTTTTTGGAATTATATACGTTGTATTTTCATGTCATATCAAGTAAGTTTGCAGTCTCGCATGAACGATTTTTTCACAGAATCCGAATTCCGACGAAGGAAGACACCGTGAAAGAAACTTATTAATAAAAGTGATACTTATTTATTGGCAGTAGTCGTGCAATTTTCGCCTATAATGTTTCGTTCAACTCACGAGAGTTGTTTCTTTGTCTTCATAATATGTATTTTATCTACTTCGTATGTAACTTTTGATTGCACAATATAAGACAATAAAGTATCGCTAAACTTTGCTTGCACGGAGCAGTTTTATATAGTCTGTGTACATAGCCAGATTATAAATTTACTATATGCGAAGGAACTATTTCTTTGCATAACGACTTGCCGCATGCTAAAACTAACTGTGGTCTTCCTCACATGTCCTAAGATAAATAAATCGTTAAGCTTTGCATTCCGTATTGTCTTACGCCTTCTTAGAATTACCACATAATTCGAATATTTTTTTGTTCAACTACTGCAGTCTACATCGACAATAAAAAAAAACAACAGGGTTTTCATAGTCAAATTATTTCTATTGTGGTCAAATCAATTTTGTCCACTGTCTTTCTTGCGCGTAAGAAGGCATCCTCTTAATTTATTCAGAATACAGAACATCGAATCAACATCCCACCTGTAAGTGTATTCACTTCATCGTGAACAATAACGTTCGATTTGATTCTTCTGGCTGAATGAAAATGCCTGACTTCAGTCATCAATGTTTCCTCAACACACACGCGTGATACTTGGTTGCATGTGGGTCATCGACTAGTCGACATGAAACGACGACACAAAGTGGCATTTCCATTGAAAGCTCTCCAGTGCCCTGAACATCTGTCCTTAACGTTCTCCTGTACAACTCTTCTATTCCTAAAATATTCAGCTTCTGCAGTGACCCGACATAAGGCGGATTCAGCAACGCTCCAACGTATTAAGAGGTCAAAGCATCAATACTGAAATATTTACTCTTACATTACTGTCGAACTGTCTCGAAAATATCCGTACATTCACATCGAATTCTGATTCTTCTTTCACGCGATGGTATCGCCATATTTTAGTTAAGTCTCTCTAACTTTTCTTCGACTTTTTTCGTTTTATATTTTATTTGTTTGTTCGAAGTATTCGTATAAAACGGGTACAGTATTTATATTCCGTGATGCATGCAAAGAGAACATTTCAGTCAAAAACAATCGAGAGTGATGAACATTTTCGCACCGATGTCTTTTGTCATGCTAATACGTCATTTGGTGGGAGAAGCTATTTGCATGAGAATCCGCTCGATTAAACTTACTGTAATGGATATGTTTTTGATATTTATATTTCAGGTGTCACAGGTTAACTTTGTTGTTTCGAATGATAATGAAAACAGTAATCCAATGCTTTTGTAAAATTATTACTGTACATTTGAGATAACTTTGACTGAAAATGCGCACAATTATATATGATACTATATATAAACAGACCAATTTGAATAGAATTGGTCTTTGTATTGCCAGAGTAATTATTACATGCTTTTTAATAGCCGATATAGTTGTATGAATATTATCTTGCAAAATTTTAAATTATTTGCAATTTTTTATGTAATAATAAATTCAATAAAATTATTTGAATCTTAATATTCAGTTAATGACAAATTAAGTAAGGTATACTCATGCAGTTGGTGTAATAAAATATTCAAATTTAACTTTAAGTTTAATTATACGAGTTGTATGAAATTAAAGTACAAACGTATCATAAAAAGAACTTATAGTTTCGACGTATTACTTTTTTCTATGGTATAAGTTTGTATAGAAAAAAGGATAAATTACATCAAGATCATATATGCTTTAATGTATTTTTGATAAACTTAAAGATTAGATAGAAAAAGATTCAAACTTATACTTCTTTGTAAACATTGATCAGGTTGAAATACGAGTGCAACACTTGGTCAAGCTTTGGCTTGGACCTGGTTAAAGCGGGTTACCCAGCTGGAATCGTATCGATGTCGAATATTATATCAAGATTATAATCCGATCAATTTTTGACTTGGCTATTAATAAAATATGTATTATGTCATTCATTGTTTTTGGAGCATAATATAGAGAATATAAAAATAAAATTTTAATTAAATAGCCATTGATCGTTTTTGATATATAAATAACTGTAAATATTTTTATATAATTTATATTGGTCACGCATTGAACTAACTATATTTACAACAAATAATAAATTAAATGTTTGAAGTATATATAACCATCAAGTGCAATTTATTTTTATCAAAATGATGACAATTTCCAATTAACTAATCAATAATTACACCGATCAGTCATTACCGCTTCCACTTATTTTCTAAGTTGGAAATTTGCTGGAATTAGTCAATCTCCCAAAATTGGAAATAACAATTTAGTCAATTTATCGCACGTAACATGAAAATTAAGATACGTGGCGTACCAATGTCGTTATTTCGATGCCGATGAAAAGGTAATTTTGTAAGTGTTTTATTTAGTGCGCAGTTTCTCTCAAATAAAAGCTAGTGGAAGGAGTTAGATGGGGAGCTTGTCAAACGATTTCATAGTCAGGTTGATTTTGGAAGTTGAGCGTATTTAGAGCGAAGCATCGTTACAGAAAATTAATGGACAAATGGTTACGCGGCCGCATTCGATTTTGTGCATATGACGGTTCGTTGCGGGGGTATACTACTTTGCGGATAAATGTCACCATAATGACACCATTGCTTGTGAAGCGACTATTGCAAAGATATCCAACACCGGCAGTAGTCGTTTCCAGCTATGTTCCTCATCTGCAAAATGTGCTTCTAAATATTTATTGTCACGACAGTACAAATATATTACCTTCTGTTATACCGATTGTCATTGCGAAAATTCTACAATTTTCGCACTTTCATCCTACTGTAGAATAAATTATCATAGACATTCAATTTGTTTGATTTTATAGCCGAAAAAGTGATTTGTTGATTTTTGTACAATGGGCATATGGATGTTGTCCAGTATTGTAACAGTATTTACTGTTAGGGGAATATAATCATTAGCTCTTGGTCACGGCTCTGATCCCGGAAGATTTCCTTTGTTAGTGGTAAGTTCATTTGATGAACGTGTACATTAATTTTTGGTTCTCACAAATTTAGTGTCAACTAATAACGTGAAACTGTGCGCATATATTACAATGGATAATCCATATAATTCATATTCAGATCATTAGATGATCTGACTGTTAATTTGATTAATAATACAAAATTAAATCAGGAGTGAAATTAAACGTAATGTTATATTTTATAATAAACTTAAAGTGATTTAATAGTAAGTTCCCATTCCTCGGATACACTTAGTTAGACTTATTAAAACGCACTAACGTTAAGTGGTTCAAATTACATATAAGTAGATTTAATGAATTAAGAACGATATTCAAATAATTCAAATGTAATAAATCAAACGATTCACTGTAAATATTTTCAAGTAGTAAATTAATTATTGCAATGAGTGGTGAAAATCAAATGTAAAAGTATTTTAATTTATATGTTTATTTCATTTATTTGATTTCAGTTAAAGACAGAAATATGTTGTGTATTTTATTTGAATGCTATTATAAATATGTAATTTACAGTAAAAGTTTCTGAATAATAAAACGAATATAACTAACTCATTCTAAAATTTTCGTTAACTTATAAGCGAACAGATAATTCATTGTATTATTGAATTTTATCTAAGATTTAACGTATACTTTGTAATGATACTATCGATCGAAACGTTTACATTGAAATAAAGGATTTAAACGAGATGAACGAAAGGTATAGACGCTAGACTCATTCTTAATTAGATGTTTGACAGCACGGTGACTCGCAAACAGTTCACGACTTATCCTGCTGTGATTAATGAAACTGCTAAATGACGATCCACTGTCAGCAAATTAAAGAACACGTGCTCCGGATAAATTCACAAAAAAACGTTATGCGAAAAATAGGGAAAAAGGATAAAAGATAAAACGTACAATCATACGAAAAAATATAAATGAACGATAGTAAAGGTGAATACGAAGGTTGAAATACGTTCTTCTATCAATAATTTCTGCGGCTTGAGCAACGTCGCAACTCATTATAAAGATTTTTATCGATTAAGGTCAACGATATGTAATGGGGTATGCGTATCGATTGTGTAGATTCTAATAATCTAATTTAAAATTTAATATTCTGTACAAAAAGACATTATTTTTGAAATTCTTTTTTTCCTCATATTCTTAAGTTAGAAACTATTTATGCAATTAAGAAATTTTGCAATTTTTTATAAAAAGATGTAATTTGAAAAAAATAATTGAAAATATTTATAATTATTGAAAAATAATTCATTCTTTGTATAATTAATGTTACTTTACGTGGTTTTAACATTTCACTACACATGAAATCCTACAAAATTAATGTAAATTACTTATTTATAATTTAGAGCTTACTGATTGAATTTGTTTTGCATTGTTATAGATAAAATGATTTGAATTTGTGAATAAAACATCGTGCATAACTATTCGCTTAGGTTTCTTTTAGTCGATAACATCGTGTAGTGAAAGAATTAATGTTCTGCAATATTTGAAAAATAGTTAAAGATAAAAGTACAAGAGAAACAGAATGAAGTAAACATATTTACATTTATATACGTGTACATAAATCATTCAACGCCAAGCATTTAAATTTATTTAACGCTCAAAATATGAACTTTTGCTATATAGTGATATTCTACATTATGCTAAAGTCTATATTTGAAAAAAATAATAAATTATAATAACTTTAAAATAACTAGTAAATGTACCATACGTGTTATTATAAACATTATATTATTAATAAAAAGTCAATAATCATTAATGACTTAAACTTCAAAGACTTGTTCGGAGTATGTTTTTATTTTGAGTAGTTAATTATAAACTCATTACTTTGATTGATTGAAATAAAATACAAGGTATATTTAATAACTATAATATTATGTGGTTTATTATGGAGCAAAGAGTTGAAAAATTAATTTAACATTGATTTTGCAGTACGTCTAAAGAACGACGCAGTAACAGAGTATAATAGATTTTTATACTGTTACTACAGGTATAATAGTAACTTGTTCTGCAATGGATATCAGTATTGATTTAATACTAGTTACTAATACTTTGAAGATATCACTTATCTGTACTAACCCAATGTTCACAATAAATACTTAATATTAATCCTTGTTTAGATTACAATAAAGCAAGTTTCATCTTATTATGTAACTATGGTTAAAAAATTGACATTTTTGGTATGCATTTGCTTGTGTGGACTGAACAAATTTTTGTCGAATTAACAAAATATAAACGTACTGTAGAATTTTTGTACATTATTATTCGATACATATATATGATGAATAATGAAATTTTTATTTAACTATATAATTTTTTATTTTAAGAAAAACTAGAACAAGAGCAATAAATTATAATACTAGTATTGTTTTATACATATATAATTTAAACAATAATGTATAAATGTCCTGAGTTTATGACATTAAGAAAAATAAATAGCAATTAGAACTTGTTTAAACCAAATGAATATAAAATAGTTAACTTGAATATTATTAGTATTTATTTGAATAAATGGTATTTTAAAACTTTAAATATGAGATTGTAATCTCATCCATTTTTCATTATTCTAGACAAGAATGTATATTAAGAACCAAAATACCAGAACTGAATTTACTGAGTAGTTTAAAAATTTCAAAGAAATATAAAGATACGCCTCAATCCAACATTAAACGATAACTACCAAATTCTGTACAAAAAGTATTCAGCACTGCGAAACTTTTAAACTGCAGTCGAGCGATGTATTTTGATACCTTTAAATTCATATCACCAATGTAATTTACTCTCCTTATTCTAGTCGTCATGGTATGTATGTATGGATAAACAACAATTCTTGGGCTAATGTAAGTTAACGATGTACAAACGAAAAGAACAAATATCATTCAAAGAAAATACCTTGAAGTGTTGATCGACACAAAGTTTTGTAGTTTACATTATTTTAATATAACATCTTTAATGTATGTGAGAAGAAAATTAATAATGTAACAAATGTAATAAATTAGTGAACAAATATTGACTATCGCCAGGTAATAAGTTACATTGCTTCAATGTATAAAATTACACTTTTAGAGTGCTAGCTTCACAGTCATAAATTTTTTCTATATATTGAAAAAAAATAAAATAAAATAAAATTATATATTATTTACATTTTATATTGATTCTATAAAGCTCAATTCAAGGAATATCTGTAATTTAATAATATATTTTTAAACTAAGTGGTGTTCACATAGTTTACTTCGTAATTAAACTAAATAGTAGATTCAGTAATAAATATACATTTACAAAAAAGTAATATACATAATAAATACAGAATCAAATTTAGTAGTTTAATAATTAACGTAACTCATGCGCTTTCGAATATATTTAACTTCAATTTTTCTGTGGCATTAAATCTAAAAGGGTTCCCAACTAAATATATGAACAGATGTTCACAAATATTTAAATTTTCTTCAATCTTGTTCTTTCGTCCTGTCTCCAAAAAATAACATCAGAACTTTCATTTCTTTCCGATTATACGTTACACACGTATTCCAAATTATAATTAACAAATATTAATTTTTTTTTTTTGACATGTTATTAATATAAATGTTGAAATCGTTAAGCATAAAAATATCTGTGTACTATTATAAAATCTAATTTCTAATCTAATTTAATTTAAATAGTTTAAGTTTATTGCTTATTTTAAATAATATAACAACATTTTAATATCTGTATGATATGTATATGAACAAAGGCTTAGATTTTTAGCAGAATCTTATATTATACTTTTAATATTAATTAATTTTTGATGACATTTCAGTACAATATTTTCACTATATTCAAGTTTTATTTAAAAAATATATAAATAATCGGCTTACATAATTATTAATATATAAGTGTTGTTACAAATTGTCACTTTTTAAAAATGACATCGGAAAGATGTTTACATTTTAATAACCTGTTACGGACACTAACGTCCAAAATTTCTAGTTTTCTTGCATCTTCAAGCTATAGAAGAACATGTAAAATGATGTGTTTGTTGTTTTCCAGTTGATATGCAAATTTGAGGCTTTTCTTTAAATAATTAAATTCATCAATCAGTCTTTATGTTCTCTATGGCTAATATGCAAAATATTACTGATATATCGATGGCATTTTATAGGTTTAATTTATGTTTTATTAAAATAATTTTTTCAAAAATCACATTTTAATAGAAGTTATCAGATTGCCATCATTTTTCATATAATATTTATTGTTAAATTGCAAATAAGCATAGTTAATTTTTATTTCAATTTGTCGTGTTATACAATCACTTTCTATCATATTTCGTCGAGACTCCACGTTTTTTTTTATATTACTAGGAATACTAATAAACAGAGCCTTTGAACGTTATAAACAAAATTTCACATACCAGTACAACTTGTGAGTTTGATATAGTATGATAAGTACGTACATATATACTTAGATAGAGAAATAGCATTATCCAGTGGTCATGTACAGTCAATTAATTTATTTATTAATTATTAAATATATTTAATTAGATGTTAATTTACATGGTAAGATTAAAATAAATTATCATGCATCTTATTTAGTATTACAGTGTTAATTTGAGAATCAATACTAAATTTGCTAGTTTTTAGGTACATTTCAAAGAAATATCTCTTTTGAAAATTATTCTTAATGGCAAGTAATTTATATTTTAGTTTCAACTGGTGCGAGCAATCTGTTTTGTAATGTTAGTGTATTTTTAAAATAACACTTAAAGATATTGACAGTAGTGTACAAAAACGTCCTTAAAAATTAATTTACATTAAAAGTATACGAGCATATTAAACATCAAACAAATTTTTTATTATACTAATTTTACGTATTCAGTTTAAAGCATTTATAGCATTCACTATAAAGAACGAATAAACACAATATGATTTGATTAGCTCAGATACCACCGATAAAAACTGATCAGATTTCTTTAAGTTTCCTGAAATATGATAAAAGTCAAATTAGATCGCATAAAAAAGGGCAATAAGTCTTTTAAAAATGCAGCCGTCATCAAATTCAGATAAATAATAAATCACTGTGATCTACAACAAAAATGTATTTCAATAGATAGCCTTCGCTAATACGCTGAGACACCCAAAAACTATCTTTTCAAATTTTATTTTGCTCCATACAACCAATCATTTCTACTACGTGTAAATATCTCTTGTGTAATTTGCAGTCCTGATTTCCATGAATATATTTCACAAAACTCTCGAGGTATTTATTTTGTGGCCATTCCATTACCGTAACGGGCAGTTCGTACGATGAAAAATAATTCAAAGGTGCAGGCGCAGGAATGCAGCTTCTCGAC
>JABFOX010002004.1:0-12009 GCA_022817665.1 Axea sp. ZL-2020 | reverse complement strand
TTCTATATATATATAAAAAAAAAACTATATGACATTATCGTCAAAAAACCTTGTATTTTTTTTTGACTTTACAGTAAAGATTATTAAAAATAAAATTATTTAAATTTCCCGATATTTTTAACGATTTCAGGTGTAAAATAAAAAAAGATATATTGTACTAAATATAAAAAAAAAAAACATTGATTCTCTTTGTATTTGAGAAAACATTTTATAAATGTTTATTTAAAATGCAACGCAATTTTGGAAATTAACAATCTGAAATAAAAACATTACTATACAAAATTTCCTCTACCCGCAACGTTATATAAATAAAAAATAACATCAATGTTTTATAAATAATTTCCTATAAAATAAAAAAATATATATCAAAATAAATTCATAAGGTAAACGATACAAAACAATATTATATTATTTATTATATTTTAATTATGTACACATTTTAAAAAGCCTGGGTATTGTTTGAAATATAAATGATGTTTTATCTCAATTTTCAATACATTTCAAACATATTTATGATATTCGTATTATATGATAAATGTACAAAATGATTTTCAGTCGTATATTTATAAACTGCGATCGAGATTCAAATAAAATTCTTTAATTATTCAGACTGATTCGTTTAATTAATGAAATTGAATATTTTCAAGCATAAGAAATTGACAAGGGACATTCAATAATCCTTTGAAAAATAAAAGAAACAAACAAATTAATTTGAATTAATTTTTTTCGACACAATCAACCTTGTGATGAATGCAGCTAAGTAATTAATTGCGATCGAGTGAGAGATGACTTACCAAAAGCAAAACTTTTTCGAGGCTATGAGCGCCATAACTTTTTTAAGGGGTTATCGTACGCCCTATGTAATAATTACAATATTACTTTAAAAGATTTCAGTATCTATAAATTATCCTTTGAGACTTGATTGAAAAATAATGTTTGATAGACATTTTATCAATATTTTAATTAATTTATACATTAACATTTCCTTTCTCGTTAATGCTGTCCAAGAAATTATTTCTCCCTGATGAGTTTAATTTATCACTCGTTATTTTCCGCCGATCGCTTAATCCGCATTTTTACAAATATCTTACTAATAATTTAGCACTACTGTTTATTATTATTATACAAATCTTTTATCTGCAACTCATTATTTTTCATTGATTATTTTGTTCGTAATATTTCTCGTTGAAGCATTCCGTCCTAGAAATTTTGACGTAGTCACGTTCGAAGGGACGCAAAGCTATTTTGATAGCGGTCCATTTGTTATTTTGGAAATTAGTACTTGACTTGGCTCGAGTGGATGGCTATGATGAATCGGGATGTATTTGTATATCTCATGTTTGAAACTTGTACAAGATCATCGATGAAAGATTAAGCTTGAAAAATTGTTACCGGTACACGGCTTTTGTGGTTTCGTCATGTACAAAGTATTTCTACATTTATGGAAATGTTAATTTAAAGAGACGTGTATTTAAATTAATGCAAGGATCTGTCACAGTTCTGTTAATTAGACCAAGACAGGTTTTCGTTTAAATCCGTTGTTTCGGTGACGCGCTTATATATTCAAATAAGACACAAAATTAATTAAAAGAACGAAAATGGGCTACCTGAAGCAGCGTAATTAATATTAATAACTCATCATTTTGCAGATCAAAATTGTTGTTATCAATGGAAATCAAAATGATGAAAAAGGCAGGGATAAAACTGGTGCTTGATATTCACTGAAATAAAAAGAACGAAATTTGTGCTTTCAGATTTCTCTGTCGCTTTTATCCTCTAATTTAAGGAATCGAGTTGACAAGAGTGACGAAGAATACTTTAATTCCATGTTTTTGAATAATTCACGATGCAATCAGATATATATATATATTTTTTTTACTTAATGCGAGGATTAACATTCTAAACAGAAAGTTGTCGGAATAGTGTTGATTATATTCAAAAGAAAAAACTGCTCTTGCGAGAACGAAGAAACCACTTTGAGTTATGAAATTTCGGCTGTGAAAAATTGTGCCAAAGTTCAACAATTTTCTTTGTTTGATAATTAAATATTTCACGATCGCTTAAAAATGCACGTTCGGTGGATATTGAAATTTATGCAAAAGTGCTTTCGAATAGCGAGGAACAGATTATATAATACATAAACCGGCATTGTTTCATCAATAAAAGACTGTCGATGAAAAATAATAAACTATGACATGCATGAAATGTAAAAGCGGCGTAAAAGTTTAAAACGTTTTCCGTTGCGAAATTAAAAAGATGATGCTGTGTTGGTACAAATTTGAAAGGATGGTCAAAAGAATTTATTCAATATAATACAATTAAAAAAAAAATAAAACAAAAAGCAAAAAACAAATAAAAAAACGCAGCAAAAATGAATCAGTGATAAACATGTCAAATTTTATAAATTCATTCATTTTCGCTTTTCTATCATTTCATCATTTCTTTCTTAAGCAACGTAAATAAACATAAACAATTGATCAAACACTGATCAACAGAAATCATAATTAAATTGATAATTTAAATGTACTCTTTTTAAATCGACAATCAGTTTATTTACATTAATAAATTGATCAGCATTTAATCATTAATTAATCATTTGTCACAGAGAACATTGTACCTCGAGTTTGTTAAAATGAAATTTATAATAAAAAGAACTTTAATCCTCCATTACGATACAGCCTGCAAAAATTATGAGGTTTTTGTAACTCATAAAATATGCAACTACCCGAACATAAAAAGGATGCTACATATTTTCCCCATCGTTCTCTCGGCGTTTTCAATTATTCTAACGCTCCACGGGTGAGAGAGCAAGGTTATTTATTTTCTATCTGCACGTTCAGGGAGTTAATGTTTAATTCACTGCATTGATTGCGTCTGAAAAGAAGGACTTTGCAAGTTATATTAAATGTAAAACATCGCATTGTTTCTGAATTGACTTCGTCAAGAGTTTATCTTCAAGTTATGTACTTTGTGCAATATAAACAGTTTGCGGTGAACAATTGGCAGAGGCGAGAAGTCGCTCGGTTTTCGAGGGATCCTTTTTTTTTGTGGGTTTTTAACGCAGTCGATGGAACCATGGAAAAGTTGCAGCACGAATCGCTGTTATTCTTGGAGAGACTCAACGCGCTTTCGTCTTGCGGCGTGCATAAAATACGTTTCGAAAGCTCCAGTTTATTATTGTCTTGGCGACGGGTCCATCGAAAGTATATTTTTAAAGACCAAAAACTGACGAAAGGGGAAGTGAACTGTGTTATATTGAAAAGATCCCGATCGAAATGCAACATTCGATGAAATTGTGATGGGATTTTATTAAAAGGCGATGATCATTTTGGTCAGGTGATTTAATCAAATCGTTCGATCGCGTCAATTCGGACAAAATGAAATTCGTGACGGCAGTTTTATTACGAAAACGCGTTACTCATGACTAATGAAAAAAATGATTCACGGCGGACTTGTTCGATGACAAAATAGCTCTCAATATTTGTCTACGGAGCTGAAAGCTTTATTACAAAGAGTCTTCCTTAAAACTTTTCCGAGCAAAGAAAATTCAGCCTTGAAATGAAGTTTGTCAACACGGAGCCTAACCTCAAACATTCTTGCAAGATAATAATAGATGGCATTTAAAACTACTTTTAATAAAGAAGTTTCGTTCTTTGGAGCGAAAAATCCGTGTATCAATAAACCGGGAAAATGTTTTATTCATGTAAAGTTGTTTGCTCGAACGGTTCTAATTCTGGAAATTAGCGGCTAAGTAATAAATCGGGTTAACAAACCAATATTATCGCGACTTAATTAAGCGTCACCGGATCCGCCCACGAAAATGAATCGATGTGATAAATCCTTGGAAAAAATGTTTGCCCGTAACGTTAATCTCGTCGCACTTGGGATATTCTCGTCGTCGGCGCGTCGTCGTCTGAAATCTGCTTTAATTCAAATATACGACGCGAATAAGGAATAAAAACATGACTAGGTGGATGCGAAAATATAATATTGATATAGAGAGACGCGGGCGAATAGATCAAGTCGGACGGAAGGATGGAATATAAGAGTGTCACTTTTAATTAGCCAGCAAACATTTGTCGAGCTTTTTAACATAACGAGGCAGGGAGATTAGTTTTTGAAACGCATTTTTCACTGTTATTAAATCTTTTCCCCGGATTTTTTAATAATGTCATTTTTTTTACATTTCGCCGGTGTATTTCGCGAATGCGAAAAGACTTTTCAATTAAGTCCAGCGAACACTTCAGCGGATTTCGAATAATTTAATATTGCAATGATAAAACATCACGTAAATATGAATATTGATGAAGGTAAATTCGACGGGACGAATAATAATAAATTATCGAAAAATAAACAAATAAACACCAAAATAGTACCAGCGGTTGCCTAGCGGTAAAAAGAAACAAATAACTTTTGTACTAATCATAATTAATCATTAACAATAGTGTACCGAATAAATAATATAAAATACGAATATTTAAAAGATAAAGAACGATGATCAATGAAGAGTGATGAATAATAATTACTCGTGTAGAATTTAAACTTGTTAACATTTCAAATAGACGTTTGTTGAACAATTTAAATGCCTACTAAACGCTCATTCTGTGTCTCGATAGATTTATGTTCTATTGAAAAAATCACAGACATTTTTGATAATAAATTAATAGTTAAGAAATGATAAAAGAGAGGGAATTCCTCAACCAAAATAACTTATCAAAATAAATTATCAGTGATAATTAATAAGTGATAAATTACTGAAATTCTGAAAAAATAAATACTCAAAAGCAAATAATAAATGTACAACGGTACTAAATCATTAATAATTAATTGCTAAAAATGATAAGTTATCAAATATATTCAACGACAAAGTGTTTCGTGAATCGTGATTGTTCTTCAAAAAAGCAATAAGAATGATTGAATGAATGTAATAATTTATTATTGTGAAACGAATAAATCAATTGGCATTAAAATATTACTAAAAAGAGACCGCTATTAATTGTGATAGTTGAAGAGAAGCAAAAAATCAACAATTAAGTAAACAAAATAATATTTAACAATTAATGAAGCAGCAAATTGTTTGGTGATTAATTATTTCAATTATTTATTGTTTACAGAGCCTACACAAATCAAAAAATTAACAATTACAAGTAAACTTATCAATGTTAGTATCGGAATTGTTAAGAAAAGCAACAAGGATAATTATTTGAAAATGATAAAAAATACTGAATGAAAAGTATTCGAAATTGAAAAAAGCATCAATAACAACTGTGCCGTGCTGTTGAAAGTGATAATTGATAAACTAGTAAAATTGATAAAATGATAAAAGCGAGATATTTGCCGCTGGTTAAAATGTTAAATGAAAAGCATTTGAAAGTAATGCAAGCGAGAAAAAGCACCCGTTTGAAATGAATAAAAAAATATTACTTATAATGCATAAATATAAGTAACGCAAATAACACCATTAAACAATTTATAAAACGGTCTTTATTACGTTATACACTAATTTCAAATGGAGATGGTAGAAACGAAAAATTCAAACGGGCAATATGATAAAAATGAAAAAATATATACGAACAACCGCATTAATATTAATTAGCGATGTATAAATAATGAAAACACACCCGTCATAAATGGTCATTAAAAAGAGAGAAAAAACCCCGTTGATATAATGAACACGAACTGCGTACAACCGTTGCAATACCTTTTGTCATTTCTTTTTATTACTCACCGGTAAAAATTGTTATAAATAATTTATCAGTGATTGCTCGCTATCGATTGTTTATCAATGACCATCATGACCGCTTCTTAATAATAAAATACTTTTACATCAAATTTTATCACGCCCGTAAAACTCGAGTATAAAAAATCGATACATAAATACTGAACATAAATAGCCTAACATTTTCGCAAGTAATATCGCTGCTCGAACGAGCACCCCAATTCAATTTTTCAGACTACATTGACGCGAAAAGCCGGGCGCGGTCATATAGAAGGACGCGAAAAGACAAAACGCGAAGAGCCATCATATTTAATGAATCGACTAACATTCGCGTCGCTTCTGCCACAATCGCGTCTGTGAAACGTACAATGCAAAAAAAAAAAATTAAAAAAAAAAGAGGCATTTGGCTTCACGCAAGATACCCGGTGTGAAAATGTAAGCGACTCGATGGGGCGACTGTTTTGTCCGCCGCATGGGACGATGCACGGCGTTTATTGAAAGTCACCAATAACCGCGAAGAGCGATTCGGGACGCGCTCTTATGAGTTATTAATGCGGTTCGTCAACGAGAAATGTCTTTCCACTCGAGCGGATGGATTTTATGAATCGTGCCACGTCTTTCTTTTCGCGTGAATTGCCAATCAAAAGGGCATTGTCCGTTTGGCTCTAGAGAAGGGTGCGTTGATGTTGCAGCTAAACAAATGGGCGGAGATAACTCGGCGTATTTAAACATTATCTGATATGACTATGACGCCCATGCTGATGCACCTGTTGTAAATAGATCGATAATTTCGTATTAGCGATACATTAAACATCGATTCATCCGATGAACGTTGCAGAGTACAACATCCCTTGAGATTACATCCAGTCTTTTTCCAACTCGCGTGCGCTTTATGGGAAAAGAAAGAAAGACGAAAAAGGAGGACAAAACGACCAATGAGGAAATGGAAAGAATGACAAACTGTTGATCAAAAGCAATCGACTGAGCATAAGTTCCTCTAAAATCAATCCTGCTATTAAGAGTAATAATTAAACTTCCTTCCTACAAATAAAACTGCAAATTGTAAGAAAATAGCAGCGTGTACGAATCGCTGCAGAATTAATCAGACCAGTAAAATAAATAATTCAGTATCATGGGAAAAAACCACTTGTTCTAATTCCTGCGAAAGTGATGAGCTTGATAAATACGTAATTTGAATTAGGAAGTACATTTGATCACATATAACTCAGATAACAATAAATCAAATATAAATCCGGGTAAAACTCAAATATATTCTTCGAAAATATTCAAATATATTTTCAGGAGTAATCCTGTGCAATTACTGTCCATGGGTGTTTGCTTTACGTAAAATTTGCAAACAAAATATTTCATACACATGCACATTATGTATGATTCTATATAACTATGTAAGGTTACAAGCAAATTTCTGAAGAAATATACAAATGTGTATGAAGTACACGAAGTAAATGATTTTATGAGAACTACATATGATCACATAAGCTCAAATAAACAGCGTATAAAACGTGTATAAGTCTACATACATTTCAAGCATGAAGAACACAAATCGTAAATTTTATATATGGTTCTGTATAATATATATATTGCATAAAATGTACGAAAAAAAAATACTTCTATATATGAGAATTGTAAAAATAATATATAACATATTTTAATGAAGTTTTCAGATGATGTTGAAAAACTTGCATATCTAATTGTTATCGTATATATATATATATAGTCGTATACTTGTAATAAGCATTTATTGACCAGATATGAATTTAATTATACTTATATTTCATATAAAAGTTATACACGACACGTGCAAAAGTTTACTTCTTATTAATTAAATAAAATCATTAAAAAGAAATTACTGGTATACTTGTTATACAAATAAATAAATTTTGCAATTAAAACAAAAATAATTAACAAATTCATATTCAAACGAGACAAATCCTTCCAAATCAACACCGAAATTTCTTAATCGTTCACTGCTTTAAACGTTTGAAGTATAATCGCGTCTGAGTCTTTTCACGAAACCTCGATTTCCGCATCTCATTCATTTTTTCTTTGAGTCATTGTGTTAATATGTTTGGTCTGCGTTAATAAAATATTTACAATATACGCACACAAGTGTGTAAACACGCTTGAAAAGCTAATTTTAAGCGAAGAAAAAAGACCGAAATAATTGTCATCCGCATAAAACCCGTTTGTGCCCGATAAATATCCTTACGGGACAAAAGAAACCTATTAATCTTAAAAAGAATTTGTTTTTCTAAAGGACTTTTCTAAGAATGGAGACTCAAAAAAGTCCCGTCACATCAAGACACTCGAAAAAGTTATACCGACTGGTAAAGAATTCCCGAATAAAAGAAATGTGAAATTTCTTTCGAACTGACATCTTGATTAACTTTTTTTTTGGTTTTGCAAAAACAAGCCCAAAGAATTTTCTCAAAAATTTTACGTAAAATGAATACGCCTTTAAATACGAAGGTACAGTTTATTTCAGGAAGTGTCACAAATGAGAATCGATCACTCAAAAGTATTCATTATCTAATTGACGTTTGGAATGTTTTTTATGTTACTTAATAACTAGAAAACGAGATGCCACTTGTTTCGAGAAATACCGAGCTAAAACAAAGCTTTTGATAAATCAAAATGACTACTTGTAAAAGCACGATAATTTTCATGAAAGACAGTTTTGCAAGCGTGTTAATTCAAAAGTTATTGATTAATTAAAGGGAATTTTTCCTGGAATTGACTTTTAACGGAAAAGCAGAAGAGAACAAAAATTATTTGAAATGTAAAGCGTGCAAGAAACTTATCAAGAAGCAATAGCTTGAAAACAAAAGTTCTCGCTAATACATTTCCATGTGTTCTTTTAGAGTTAACACAGAACCAATATTTCAGGGACAAAAAAGTGAAAAGAAAGCGTTTGCAAAAGAATTGATCATAAATATCATTATTGACATAATCTTTTACATTAATCTATCGTGGATTGGAAATGTATGCATAGAAAAATACTTTTCGTATTATATAAGAATATAAAATGTGAAATATCTACACTCAATACAATCAGTAAATATCAAATGTATTTCTTCTATAACTTCCAGTTTAAATATTATGCTTGAAGTGCATTGAATTATATTTTTGATATTTGCGATATTTCGCTTTCTAATGCACTGTCTGTCAAACGAATCAATGTATGCTTAATACGCAAAACCAAATTAGCGTTTCATTCAACTGTAATACTTTTCGCAATTTTCATTTTCGAGTTAAAACTGAAGTAATAAAAAAACACGTCTTGTCATGAAGCACGTAAATTCAAATTGTTCGATAGAATTTTGACGCCAAGTACGGGTGATTTTTACAAAATAACGATACCACATTTTTTGAACATTGCAGTGTTTAATGACGAACAAGTCGTAATATAACGTTTAATGGTTCACAATAAGCAGATTGAAAAATGATGCAAAAAAATAAAACTGAAACTGAACGCCACGGCTTTTTTTGCCGCACTGAACTTTAAAATACAGTTTGGAAAAAAGTTTTTTTTTTTTTGAACTGTCAAAAGTTGGCGATAAAAACATGGGACAAAGCATATTATTTGGTCAAAAGACAAAGAAATCATGACAAAGGAAGGTACATTGTTTTCGACAAAAGATACTCCGCCAGGCTTAAATAATGAAGTCGTTCGGTAGGCATTTAGCAATGACGAGGTAGTGAATCCAGTCGGGCGTGTCATTAGCAGTCGATAATGAAAATCGTTCAATTAAAAATCTAATTAAGAAGGCTCTTCGCAAATCGCAACATATTAATAGAATCTCCATTCGAAAGTCGTCACGCCGTTAGATTTGTCATATTTGCTCTGTTATTCGCGCCACCCTCGAATATAATAACCCTCTGTGCGCACGAAATCGTCTATAAATATGTCCACAGCTTCACTCCGACTTCTCCCTTTTTCCCTTTCATCTTGGTCCGCACCGTATAACAACGGTAAATTTGTACGCGAGGCTAAACTGCAATAAATTAACGCCAAATGATTCCCACGTGTAGCAGACAAATTTCGTCTACAGGAACATTTGAGATCAACTGTTTGATCATTACGAGGACATGGACCGCTGATTCAGCTATTGGCGAATTAGGTGGTCTAAGAAATTAGCTGTAACACTGAATGTTGTGAAAATGCTAATGACTTCGAGCTTCATTCTGGTAGATAAAAGTAGTATACCACTCCTTTGATCGTAAAAGTTTCATTTTGGTTAGAATGTTCAGAGAAATTACAAATTAATTGTCAAAGACACGATCTTGCAAACAAATCAGACATGCTTTGTGTCTTTGCTTCTTTATAAATAATCGCATTTAACCAGATCTATTCTGAATCGCTTTTCACTTGATTTTTATGAAATCATTCCAAATTTTAAAAATGCGATCAGATTTTTAAGTCTGATTCGTACGAACGAGTTCGCCCTCCTTAAATCTAGTTAAAATTGATCGAATTCAATTTCAGATTAATATTTACAAAGTCAAATTAATTTTACAAAAACAGATGAAACTTCGACGCCTGACCCAAACTGGTCATTTCTTTCTACATAACCCGCGAAAATATGAAAACTGTTTCCTAACGGGACATAGATAGCTTATGTTTAGCCATGCAAATTGGATCTTGATCAAAACTGTGACGATCAGTTTTGCCGTTAAATCAAATACTGTATCATTAGAGATACGGTCGGTCTTAAAATACGGAAAATTAAAAGGGGTATGACACCCTCTTTTAAAGATTGTTTCATATCATGACCTGCTAAGGTCATTTTGATCGTGTTTTGAATTTCGTATCTATCATTTCTCTTCTGTCTCAATCGTATTTGTACACGTGGATACATTTCGATACTGAACCAACATTCGCTCAACGTCAATTCTGCATAGAGATATGGGAATTACAAATTACATGACAGAAACAGAGAATCAACGAGAAGCCACGTAACCTTTCCCCGCATTTGATTATATTTATATTATTCTTCTTATTTTTTGTACAGATTTAGTACCTTATATAAATATATAAGTCAGCCGTGTCATTACTTATTGATACTTCATTCGGAAAATACTTTCATTTTCTAACGCGAGATTACAAATTTACTGATCCAAAATTCAAGTACTGGAATTAAATTATTTATACCCAACGTGATCCATCTAGATACCTGTATCCTACATCTGCAATGTATATTCTTTGCGAAATGTGAAACTTCCATAATTATCTACATTTCTATACAAGATAAGAAAATTATACTATGAAAGATTTCCATAGTTTGTGGAACATAATACGTTCCAGTATACAATTTACACATAATCACATGACGCATATAACTTTAGTTGCATTGATAAGTTACGAATTTAATAATCTGACTGATGCTGAGATGTATTCGAAACACATGTTACAACTGTAGTTCACACTGTTTCTGCTCTTTTAGAAAATGGATAATTTCTTTAGTAGTTCAAACGTGACTTGGAAGAAAATGATAGTCTTTTATTTAAAGTGAATTAGACCACTCTTTCAGCAACTTGATCTAGTCAGACTTTAATGTAAATCTCTGTTTGAGAGTGCCGCTGTTTTTAGAATAGTTAATTAAATAAATATCGCGAGGAGATACTTCCAAACAAAAGAATCTTTTCGATCTAATCGCTTGTGTTATAAATTAAAATTTGGACAAATTCACGAATGAAATCGATCTGTGCTAGCAAAAAAATGCCTGATATAAAGTTAAAATGGATTTTTCTTAACAATTGTATTAAATATACAATGTTTACTTTTTAGTTAAAACAAAAAAAAAACCGGCACGAATTACAATTATGGAAAAATAACGCATAAACACAAAAAGTGAAACTTAATTTTGCTTTTTAAATAGCTGAATTCGAAAAGTCATTTAAACTTTATTCACCAAATATTAAAATAGAAACTAAGCATATTTGATCAAATCTAACATTTTAAATTTGCTTTTAGTAACAAGATTTGATGCGTTATCCTCTGGATATGTTATATGTTCAAATCTGGAATTTGAACAAAATCTATTTAAATTTCAAACTTATTTTAAATGTATTGGAAAAGTGTTAAAGCAGACTTTTACGAGTATACTTTAAATAATAACTGGTTTAAGAAATGTTTTAAAATGTAGAAAAGATTCAATTTAAGATTAGCTCAAGATTGACCGAAACTAACCAATGGCGTCTTATATTTACATTTCTAAAGAGGTATTAAAAACACCTTGCTCGGTCTTCCGTGATTTACTTTAATTTCG
>JABFOX010002003.1:0-12012 GCA_022817665.1 Axea sp. ZL-2020 | reverse complement strand
ATTTGAAAAACTGTGAGCAAACTATCCAAATAATAAATTGGAAAGCATTTAAATAACGTAAAAATGCAAATCGACCCTGAAAGTTTGTACTTTACACAAGTAAAACTTTAAGAAATGTCCGCACATCAATTATGCAGCTTGTTGGAGACAATACGATTGGAACGTAGGCCAAGTCAAAGCAAGAAAGTTGTAGGCTTTAACTACCTTGCGTGTGCTCTTTATGGCAAACTTCGGTAAAACTTATTCAGTGTATTACTGTTGCGGATCGATGAAAAATCGTCGCACGGAAAAATTTGGTAAAAACCAACGATATCATATATCTATAAATTATAACCAATTTGCGCTAGAAACTAACATCAAACTAATTTAACGTATTTATTTTAAGCAACACATAACAAAGATACAGGATTTTACACTGGCCGTCGTTGGCTGACATTTCATTTATATTATAAATACATAATCCACATCTCAGTGGTTCGATTATGACTTCGAATAAATCTGTTATTTTGCGTACTTTGTTCATTCATACAACATTCGTTTTCTTATAGTTAAAATACATTTTCCGGATGGCAACCAATTGCAATTTAAAAGAAAATTGTAATTTTTTTAAAACATAAATGAATCTTCAAAAATCGTGTTCAACATGTATGATTTCGTTTATCAACAAATAAAAACATTGCTGAAACATTGCTTTGCTCACTGTCGTTAATAATTTCATACAACTTAGCCTAAAAATAATCGCTGCCCGTGTCTTTGATTAATGACTTAGCTTCAATATGGTTCTATAATGGAACTTTTTGCAAAGTTCATATTACCACAGCATGAAGTTTCTCAAAATCCACGGATTTTTGTGTTGTATTCATTTAAACAACACACAACCTAAGAAATTTTTTAAGAGTTAAAATAATATTACAAGAAGGAATAAAAGACAGAAAATGTGCATGAGTATCGTAGCTAACTATGATCGGTGAAGCTATGCTCCTCTCATTGGGTTTGTCAATCCTCTAGCATTTTTTATCAAAATGCTGTCCTTCCAACGATTTATTGCACGACATAAACGGCAATCAACGTTGCCCATCTCGAGGTGACCTTTGCGTGATTCAAGTACAGGAAAAGTGAACAACCAGGCAGATGTGCGTCCTTGAACATCTCAGGGATACTTTCGAAATACCAGAATTAACACCAATTAACGTTCGTTTCTATATCTAAGTTACGTGTTCTAGTGCGTCATTTTTCATAAAGCACGTCGTTATGAAAATTATTACTACTGTTCACCGTTACAACAATAATAGTAATTAATTTACAGCTGACAAATTTTTTGACAAAAAGTATTTATACTTTATATTATATTTGACAATGAAAATAATTAGTATCATCAGTTGTAAATTTGATAACCACGTGCAAACAGGTGGGTTAGTTTCATTTTTTCTTATGTTACACGCTATAACTTTCAAATAAACATCCGATATCGTTCGTATTAAAATAAACACCCTAGTGGGTGAACATAGGAAGCATTTAATCAAGAACATAAGCTCTTTACTAAACTTGTCGTCGATCGCAATTGTATTATAATCGTGTTGTCAAAAAAAAAAAGTTTAGTTGTTTATTTTTTTCAGTAGTTTGGCATTAGCGTGCGTGATTTTTACAGAAGGGACGACCACCTTTGGCGTAGAAGCTTTGACCCTCGAGATTTTTTTTGCACATCTGAAAATTGTATATGCTTAAAGAACAGTTCATATTTACTTATATCTACATATTTACATTTGTATCTTTTTTTTTCTTACCGTACAATTGAAGCACTGACTATGATAATTGTTATTTAGAGCTTCTACCCAGCGATCTCCGGCTTCTACGGGGAATCCGCAAGCGAAACACTTCGTTGTGAAAAGATTATTCCAGTCTGTAGGGAATTTTAATTTTGTTTAATAACATAAAAATAAATAATTTTATGGCTGTATTTTTTAGTACAAAGAATTCCTAACCAGTTTCGCAATAAGGTAAACCATCTTCCAAGAAAAAGGGGCTATTTCCGAACAGTTTTCCACAGTGGGTACAGTTAAAACATTCAGGATGGAAGGTTTTTCCAATGGCATTTAAGCAGTCCTAAACTCAAATAATTGAATGTTAAAATCAATTAATTTATTTATTTACTTAATCACTTATTGTATCAAACTTAATAATAATGGCAACTTAATTAAATAAAAAAATCATATTTCTGGATTTTATTATCCATTTGAACATACAATTTTATTTTAAATATATTCGAAAATAATTAAAACGTGTAAAAATACGTACACCTTTGATTTTGTTGTTGCATTTATGGCAAGCTGGTGCAATAAATCGTTCAAAACAGTATTCGCAATAAAGTTGCCCTTTTTCTTCCACGAAGCCAATATCTTGGAGTTGACGATGGCATTGTGAATTCGCGCACACGAAATGTTCCGGACACCAAATTTGTCCCAAAGCTGAGATAAATGGTCCTCTGTAAAATATTATAGAAATATTAATTACTTTTATACAAAAAACAATGAAATAATTCAATTTTGCATCATTTAACATCCCACCGATAATCTTACAGAAGTGTAATGCTTTCACAAAGGTTTTATAATTTGTGAATTAAATTGTTTTGGTCCGTACAAAGATATTACAACTAGCTTAACCAAAATAAAAAAATTAAATTTTATATTATATATCCTAATTAAATTGATATTGATATAACAATTTTTATGACATATATTTCATTTAAAAAGAATAATAAAATGAAATAATATTTAATTAATTTATATCCGCTTACAGTAATGGAACTTTAAATCCAGTACTAACCTTGTTATTTCCTTATAACATTCACGGCATATAGGATTACGAGTTGATTCATTGAGTACAAGATTATTTGTCACTTCATTATCTGTCAAAATAAAAACATGCAAGAAAGTTAGTTGTTAGTCAACTGAGCAAACAAAGTAAATTTCATATCATTAAACAATATTTTTGAATTAGTAATATCGCAAATATATACCGTAATGTATTAAATAGTAAAGTGGTAAATATAGTGTTATTGCTGCAATATTAATCACAAAGATGAAACATCACTTTAAATAATCTGCTTATATTAAACAAAATTTACGAAATGTTAATTATACGTCAAGCAGATATTTCACGATATATTTAAAATGTTTGTAAAATTTATATAAAATAATTGACTTTCTATCATTTAAATGTAATGTAAAATTTTTATATTACACGAAATTATACATTTTCATTTATTTAACCAAATGCACAATCATGTAAACATTTTATATTTATTATTCACTTGTACTAGAAAAATCAAATAAATATTATACTTAAAATACAGTAGTAAGGTATGATTTTCATTAATTATAATAGAAATAAATTAAATTTAATTACAAAAAATTATTATAGTAAAGATGGAATGTTTACAAGATTATATACGTGGTTAAATAAATAAAAATTTATAATTCTGCTTAATATAAAAATTTGACATTACATTCAAATGATACAATATAATACATATGTTATTTTTGTACGAATTCTTTTCGTTGTTCGTGTTGAATTATTTTTTCATTTTATATTAGTATTATTCATTAAATAAATTTATTTGCAATATACAATTGACTCTGCTGAAGAAATAAACAAAATTTCGTAAATAAAAATATTATATAATACAATTTAAATTATGGATCAATAAGATTTAAATGCTAATTGATATTAAAATATAATAATAATAATTTGTTAATAAAAACTGACTAGTAAATCGAAATAATGGGGGAAAAAAGTTCTCTAAATATTATAACGTATCATAAGATTCAATTGTTTTGAATTGAAAATTAAATTTGCACATTAATATTGCGGTTCATAAAATAAAACGTTTTATTGTATTATATAATTATTTTTAGTTATTTTAAATTAGTAGAACACAATATTTTGATGCACTAAAACAAGAAAATGAAATTTAATAATTACTTCAAATTAATTCTGATATATAACGAAGCTCGATACAAAAAAGTCGTCAGTAATACTAACAAAAATTCAAGCTATTTAAAATCAGATATATTTATTATAAGCATTCCAGATATACTACATATCGTATTAAAAAAACAATCGCTGTCGCCATAGAACAAAAGAGAAGAAAATTCCAAACTCATTCCATTTGAAAGCTCCAATAGTCTCTTGTACCTGACGTAAGAATGACAATGGGCACAAAGTGGTACTCGGGAACCTGCACCACCTGCCTGGTTAAGGATGCCTCTACCGCGTTTCGGAGCACTGCTTCCAGCAAAGGAACCGTTCTTGGAGCCAAAACCGCCAAAGCCGCTACCTGTATCCGGGTGGGATGACAAATTTGGTGGATCTACTAGATTACTAGATGGGCAGTGGGTTTGTTTTTGGTATAAGGAGGATGTTTCAGATTTGGACACATACTCAGTTCGGTTATAAGATTGCTGAGTCTTGGTTGATTGCGGTTGGGGAATTGGCTTGTATAACTGAATCGTTGGCTTATTTACTGGCTTTACAGTGAGTCGCGTAAGCTGGTTACCGAGATTTGTGCGAGGCTTGTGGATAGGTTGAAAGCTGCAATTGCAGTTACCGCCAGATTGACCCCCGCAAGTTTTAGGACAAGCTCTATGAAATTTAGCACAAGAACTGGAATCTTCAGGTGGAATAGGAATTTGAGGTAACGGGCCATTTGGATGTTTTTTACATTTCAAAATTGGTTTTGGTGCCTCCACCGACCAAACACCAGGAATATTAAATGGCTCAGCGCAGTAAGAAGAATCATCTGGACGAAGCTTCACAAAGGCACATTTATTTTGACGAGAACTGGTATCGACGCATAAGTTGTTGACTTCCACATTATTACAAGCACCTAACGGAGCTCCGCAGTAACAAGTTGATTTCGTGCACGTTCTACTAGATTGAGCTGTACAAGGAGATACACATAAGGCGGAACGATTTGCAGTTGGCACTATACAGACTCCCGTTTGTTTACAAGTGCTGTCATGTCCTTCACATGGTACAACTACAACACCCGTTTTGCTTTGACCTGCATCTGAGTAAGCTTTGCAAGGAATTACTTGAACTCCAGTTTCAGGACAAGTAATTGACTGCTTATTTGGAATCTCATGAGCAATACGTCGAACGTCTGAAGAAGAAGCAAGAGGAGGAAGTACTCTCACTCCTGTTCTAGGAAATCTTTCAGATCCACTCGTTTGACTTACTGGACAAAACAGAGATGTTTGAGTTTGAGAATTTTCATCAATGTAACAAGATGATGATTCAGATTCAGGACAGTAATCACTTGATTCATAAGAAGAAATTTTCTGAGATGCTGATTGTGAATCCGTTGTACAGTTAAAAGCATCACGTGTAGATTTTTTCTGAATTTTATTTGAACATTCGTTATAGTATTTACTTTTCTTTACGGTTTTAATACTACCGATTCCTTCGAACTGGTCATTTACAGAAGATTCTTTACTATGATGTTGATGTAAATGATTATAACCAGACTCATGATCATTTTCAATAAAATTTACATGCTTAGTATAAATACGATTTTTGTGAGGTTTTGGTACATCCTTTTCATTATAACAATTTGAATTTTCAAATTGGGTTTGACCAATTGATTCAATTTCGCAGCATCTTTCTTCTTTGGTTCTTGCTGCTTGAGATTTTATACAGGTCGACATTCCTGTAGAATCAGGAATCGATGATTGTATATTTCTTGTAGGGGTAGGGGTTCTACTTGGATTAAATACCTGTCTATCTATTGGCACGGAACGCACTGTAATTAAATTTCGTTGATAGAAAGGTATAGCATCTGGTTTCTTTAACCCATCTGTTTTGAGTGTACGAGGGGTAGGTGGACGTGATCTTAATGGAGATATAGATCTTGATCTTAAGTGAAAATCAGAAGGAGGTGTCGGCAATGGATGTGGACTGTCTTTTTTAGATAAAGTACACTCACGTTGCTTAATATCAGTGTGCAATAATTGAGCTGGTGGACAGTATCCATCGAAACTTTTCGAGAATGTAGGTGTTTCAACTCTGCCTCCAAATAAGTGATTATCGGGTTCTCCCAAAGGTATGTAAGGACGATCTGGAGCAGTAGTTAACGCTTCTAGAAATGGGGATACAGGCCGATTTTGAGAAATTTCAGGCAGTTGAAGTTCCTCTGAGGGTTTGTAAGATTCTTCATATGTTATTTCACGACTATAAAGTTGCTTTCTTACAGATTCTCCATTAGAATTATCGGTAAATGGAGAATAAGGACGGTCTGGAGCTGTAGTTAATGCTTTAACCATTTCCGATTTCCATTCTTTTGAAGACGAGTTTTTTACTGGAGTTAATGGTAAAGGAACCGGTCCACTTTCTGTTTCTTTTATAAATTGAACATGTTTTTTACCAATTACATCAGTAGTTTCATGTTGGTCTTGACTTGTTCTTCCGTATCTCGAACACAAGCGCCTTTCTTGCAAAGTTTGATGGTATTTTTCCGGCACTTGTTCTTTGAAATTTTGATTAACTTGTACTTGTTCTCTAAGGTTTTGATGAACTTGTACCTGTTCTCTTAAACTTCTTCGTCTTTGTTCTTCCATGTTTTCATGAAATTGCACTTCTTTTCTAATTTCTTCATACTTTTCGAATTGAGGTTGAGACAATTTATCTCGTTCTAATTCAATATCAATTATACGTTCCCGTGAGGAAGGTTTTCCTTCTATTTCGACATCAATTATACGCTCATAAGAATGTGGACGATCTTCTACTTCAATATTAACGATCCGTTGATGGGTTGGTAATCTTTCTTCTACTTCAACATCAACTATTCTCTCTACAGATTCGCGTGTCTCCGTGTATTCCTTATGCTTACTAATGTAAGCGTTTGTTTTTCTTTCTTCTTCCTGTTTGCGCACCCTTTCCTCCAACTCTTCTCGCCATTTTATTTCTTCTTCAATTTTTATTCGTCTCTGTTCCTCTTCTTTGCGCTTTTTTTCCTCTTCTGCTCTTCTTTTATATTCTTCTTCCCAACGTTTCTTTTCCTCAGCTTGTTTTTTTCTAATTTCTTCTAATTCCCTCTGTTCCTCTTCCATTTTATCTGCTCTTTTCGCATGTTCAACCATTTGTAATGTATCTATTTTAGAAGAAACGAAATCTATTGATTTTTCTCTTTGATGTTGATCAATTACATTTTCTACTTCTTGAACAGTAGATGAATTCGTCTCTGCAACTTGTGTTGAATTCATTTTCGGACCTTCATCTGGAGATACTAGTTCCACTGTTTTTTCGTATGTCGTTGTTTTTTTTATATGAAAATCACCAACATCTTTTTCAGTAGTTTCGGTATATAAATCGTGTTCAGCATCTACACCTTTAGGAAAAATCGCAACATCTGATGGAACTAATTTGGATAAATCGGAAACAGGAGTTTCTGGCGGAGAATCTGCAACAGATTCGATATTGTTTTTTGTAGAGCACACACAAGAGCATGAATACATTTCAGGTTCAGGTTCAGCTAGCATCTCTGATTCCGATGTAATAGCTCCTTCCATGCAGAATTTTTCACAGTAAGTCTCTTTTTCTTCGTGATTTCCATTAGTAACTTGTTTACACACATGGTGCTCGTGATACTTCTTACATATTTTCTCCGGTTCTGTTGCTTGTTGCTAAACATCAATATCCGCTTTCCCAGTAGCTGTCCAAGGTTTAGGCACTGGTTGAGTAATCCGTGTAGGAGTCAAAGAACGACGAATACTTTCAGCGGAACTAGCACGAGATAATACTGTCTCACTGCGCCGAGTCTCTCTTCGATGACCACACATCTCGACTTTTTTATAAGTCAAACCAGAACAACTGGTATTATCCATCGTGTAATCAGAATCGTAAGAATCAAGAAAACTGTTTTTGTGACTATGCTCTACGCTGGCCGATTCAAAATTAGTTTTTCTGTTACGTACCAATTGTCTCGTACGAGAGTTGGGATCTATGTAAAGGGGACTAGCAGTGGGATATGTAATATCTTCAACTGATTTTGATGGAGGCCAGATTGCAGTCTTAGGTTTCGGAGTCGGTGGTTTTTCGTTTACTGGTTGTTCAGTCTCTTTAACAACCTCGTATTTGTCACACTGTGTAAAGTAACATTCTACGAAGTGCAAAGTCGGAAAGTGAAAGGGAAACGATACGGATAGTTATGATGGGATAAATAATGATTTGGCCAAGGGCGCATATAACAAATAATCACATACAAACCATGCGTCAGTTACACGGAGTGGATTGGTTGTGTTAGAAGAACAAGAAAAAACAAAAAAATGTGTGAGTAGAAGCATGTTAAATGAGGTCGCGTTTGTGACTATTCAGAGGTAATCAAATTTACTTTCAATCTATATAGATTCATTTTTATCTGAGTTACAAAGACCATTAATGGTGGTTACTACGTTTCAATATTAAAATTATTTTAATTCACCTATGAATTAACCACAAACACGTACCAGGCGCTAAATAATTTTAAAAAGCATAACATAAATAGAATTTTGTCTTTAAAAACCGCACTCCTAATAAAACGTGTTACAAAACAGCAAACCTAAGAAAAAATTGTTTATCTGTACTAAATTTTGAATTTAAACTATGAAATCAATTTTTAAGCACGGTTAAAGTGTCATATTGGCAGCCTGTTGATTCACCGTAACAAAATAATACGCAATACCTGACCAATTTTTATGGGGCTAAAGTTACAATTCATTTGATAGCAGTTCATAAGAGAAAGAGCTTCGTATAAATTAAAATGTCCATATGTTTAATTGAAAAATAATTATTTAATACTACTGATTCATTGAAATAAAAGGGAATAACAATATGAATTAATGCACTGTTTAACATTTTCTAGTGAAATCTTTTTAATAACTTTAAGTGCAATCGAGTAACTGTTAATCTTGCCAAGACACTGAGTTCATTGTCGAGAGCTGCCGTGTTCACGCAAATGTTAGAGAGAAGGGTCTGGGTTTCGGGTTGAAAGATGAAGCTGCTGAAAAAAGATAAGAAAAGACGTATTATGAAGAGGCTACAAGCGCAATGATAATGAGTTTACGAAATCACGATTAACATTGGCATAAAACAATCTTAAAACATATGAATCAACTCCACATAACACGTACTAAATGTTACTTCAATAATATAAAAAATAAATCTACAGTGAATTACCACTTGTATATGAATGTAATGAGCAACGATATAAATGTAGATATTTATTTGTACACATCAAACCTGCCAATGTTATATTAACCAACTAAACAATGATAATGAAATTTGTAATTTCCATTAAGTCGAGACTATTGCAACTGGCAGCTCTCAACGCATTAATTATGTATATATTTTGAAAACTATCGAATTCAAAATTATAGACACATATGGATAATGACAGAAAGAAGCTATCGAGGATAACGTTGTGAAACTGATAGATAGGCGCGTCAACAACGACCAGCCAATTGGGTTGACGCAGAATCTAAAGCCAAAGAAGCTAAAGCCTAATTAATTTAGAACGGCCCGACGCATGGTTCTAATTAGCAGTCGTACCTCTGAAAGGGGAACTTTTCACTTTTGGCAAGGTTGAGTATCTACCTATCCAAATCAAGTTCAATCAATAAAATTTGTATCTGGAATTTTTATGTAACACTACTTATAATCAATTATTTTTGGAATTGCGAGTCCAGTGTTGGAAAATTTTGTACAGAGAGAATCATGGTGGAAACTGATTGCGAAACACCAATGTTCAAAACCTCGCATTTCCTTAACGATTGTATGTAAAATAAAATTTTAGCGAAGGCGGATATAATAACATAAGTAATAATATTAATAATAATGATAATAATAATAATAATGATAATAATAATAATAATAATAATAATAACAACAATAATAATAATAATAATAATAATAATAATAATAATAATAATAGCAATACTAAGAATTGAACTTACCAGTCAACGATTGACTTGGAGATCGAGGAATAGTGCTGATTTCTGAATTGCTTATTGACGTGTTAGTTGAATAATTTGTGTTGGATCCTCCGAACGGCTTTGGAACACCAAAATTTTGAGATAATGGAGCCTAGGAATATGATGATAAATATTAATATCCCAAATCTAATAACAGGAATTGCACTCACGCGCCGTTTATTTAAACATCACCATAAGATGCATTTAAATTATATTACAACCACACAAATAGTATATTGTTATATTACTATATTATTAGTTTAAAGGGGAATGAATAAGTACTAAGAATAAAATTTGGAGAAGATGATAACGTAAAAATAGGATGGCTGATGTCGTCCGTGCAAAGACTTTACCTGAACTGAAATTGGACTTTTAGATTCGATGGGCGAGATGCCAAGGGGGGTGGGCTGTAACGTATATATTATTTACCGATCATATGTGCTACACAGTTAAATTATTCATTACAATATAAATTAGTGGAGGGCACAAGTTTAATCCTCATAGGAATGTCCTCATAAGAATATAATTAAACCATTATGACGGAAAGTATTAATATTGTTCCAGTATGATTTAATTATTACACTATTACATGATTTTAACACATATTTTACAATTAATAATTAATTATAATCGACAAAATGCACGTTCATAAGAGAACATCTTATAAAGTTTAGAAAAGATTGTATTTCAATTTATAGTGATGTTTTAGTACAAATAATTGTAATATAAAAATTGTCCACTTAAATATATACTTAAATATACACAATACACGTTATGGTTAAACATTATATACTTTGTGTTTAATATATACAGCAAAAAAATTCACGTTCTTAATTAGTTGGAGTATCCTTCAATCTACTAAAAAAAGTGTAATCACCTTTTTCAATACAAAGTTGTTCTTCTCGTGTCCATTCTCTTTGACATTTCCGTCCTCAGAGATGACAGGGTCAAACACAATTTCACACACATCATTAACAACGGCGTGCGGTAATTTGATATTAGTAGTATTACGATTATAATCGATCTGATCGCCATTAAGTTCATTGGTCCCAGCTGGAATGGTCAGTGTACTTTTGTAAGTTTTCAAATGACCATTTATTCCATCGTATTCGCCATTTTCAGTACAATGTCCATTTAAATAAGAGCCATTTGTTGCTGTGTAAGCGTGATGTTGCTCACAGTGAATGAGCTCCTGATCTAGTTGATTGTTGTTCTGCAAAAGCGATTAGTAACGCACGACACACACATTGCGTTAACTTTATGCCATCAAATTTATTTGACGATAATGTTATAGCAAAGCGAAAATTTTATGTCAAACAACATTCAAAGTATTTAAGTTATTAAGACATTTGTTTTAAATTTTACTACAATTACTTACAGAAAACGGTTGAGGTGAAGAACATTGATTACTAATTGGAGGTGAAAGAGAACCCACATTTGACAATGCTGACGAGATAGTATTTATTGGAGTTTTACATCCACTGAAAAATTTTAACAATTAAAACGTGTAATATATTTGAATGTATATATTTACAATTAATTTATAAATAGTAAATAGTAAAGTTGTTCTTAAATTTAAAAAAAAAATTTATAACGATTGTATTAGTGTATAAAATTAAGTTATTTCTGGCACATTACATTTTTTAAACTTTTATTGCTAATTAATTTAAAATTAAAGTTAATGTAAAAATTCCAAACTTTATCTTTTATTCTCTCAACAATCTTTTCATTCTCTTTCATAAAAAGTTCGTTTTTCTTGTTTAATATAAGTCGGCGATCGTGTTTAATGGTAAGATTACTAAGTATTATGAATGTTTGATTTAATCAAAATAAAAAAAAATTGAAAAAAAAAAAACAAGAAAAAGTTCTTAAAATTAAAATTTTACTTACAAAGGAAAAGTAATGTGAATGATTCCAACAAAGACAAACTACAACACAAACAAAAAAAAATGAAATACATATTAAAATTTTAAAAATATTTTTTATTAATCAACACAAAAAACAAATT
>JABFOX010002002.1:0-12012 GCA_022817665.1 Axea sp. ZL-2020 | reverse complement strand
GCTAATATAGATTTTCAACTTACTGCTTTAGTTTTTTTCTGAAAAACCTGTGCAAGGTTTGCGTCTTTTTTTAATAAAAAGTCATATATTAATGAAGAAACACTTTTTTCGTCAACTGTAGACATTGTTAATTAGTATAATATGGTTGTACGGAAACTATTCAACACTAAATAAATCGACCCGGAATTCGTGTTCTGAATGGTCAGAGTAAAATTGCTGAAGTTGTGGTTACAAATTGAACAAGTAGTAAATGAGATATACTACAATCTCTACGCTTCTTTTAAACAGAATGTACGTAAAGCGCCCTCAGTGCGAACTAAAATTTCAAATAGGTGGCAGCACCATTCAGGACATTAACTAAAGTTATCGTATATTTTTATAATATTTGTAATATATTATTACTACGATAATGCATTTTAGATTAATTTTTAAATTTATATATGATAAAATAATGGGGATAGATATTTTATGCAAGAGATTGACAATGAATATAAGGTATTTCTAAATTTATATTTAAAAGGCTTATTACATCCAAAGTAATCACTATTATATTTTCTTGTATGAAAAAACTTGATCATAAATTGAATATTAAATATTAATTTTTAAAGCAATTAACCTATATTTTAATAATTACTTATATTTTCTACGTTGTGTTATAAAATTTATCATTTTCCTGTAAAAAAAAGGAAATTCAATAGGAATTTTTTATAGCATTTGATTGGCACTACATTCCGTAGTATTATAAGGCAATCCCTTCTTGAATTATGAACTTTCAGAAGTGGAATTTCGCTCTTGTTCATGGTTGGGTTATATTTGGATTTTGTTTGGGTTATGTTCGAGTTTTGTTTGAATTTCGTCTGAGTTTCAATTGTTTCGTTCGGATTACACTTGAGTGTCGTTTAAATTTCGTTAACATGTGGAAACATTATTCTTTGTAATCAAGGGTTATCATTTATTTTACATGAAATTAATAAAGATATACATAAAAAGAATACAAAATAAATAATAATCAGCAAGTAATACAAATAAATAATAACAAATTCACTTTTTAGAAGATTTTATTTTAATTAATAAAAGAATACTCTATAAAGTAACTGAATTATTTAATCGAATTTTATTGAATTTTTTTTATTAATTTTGAAGTTTATTAACGGAATTTCATATTGATTTTTAATATTAATCAATTATTGTAAATTATAAAGTAGCAATAAATTAATAAATTCTGTTATTTGAAATTTATTAATTACAATAAATTGTAATTAAATGTATTATTATTATTTATTTGCATCATTTGCTAATTATTATTTATGTTGTATTATTTTTTATGTATATTTCTATTAATTTTATTTAGAATAAATAATAACCTCTGGTCACAAAGAAAAATGGTGCCAAATGTTAACGAAATTCGAACGAAATTCAAACGAAATTCTAATAAAAGACAAATGAAATCCTAACGAAACTCAAAAAAAACTCTAACATAACCAAAACAAAATCTAAACATAATTCAGGTATAAATGAGAACGAAATTCCACTTCAGATTTCACTTAAAACAATGCACATCACATGATTCTATTTTTATTAAATATTTAGATTGA
This sequence comes from Axea sp. ZL-2020, assembly GCA_022817665.1. Lineage (NCBI taxonomy): Eukaryota > Metazoa > Arthropoda > Insecta > Hymenoptera > Scelionidae > Axea > Axea sp. ZL-2020. The sequence continues at coordinate 10,417 of JABFOX010002002.1, read as the reverse complement.
AAGATAAATCAAAACAATAACAAAAATGTGATTAAAAATTTATATCATTATCACTTGTATGGATTGTACCAATTTATAATTGCTATATTTTTTTAATTGAAATATGTCTGAAATAGCTGACAATATTTTTCATTTGGAAGGTCGCTTTGTTCACCAAATTAAAATGTCTTTTTTATACAATGTGTATAAACATGCTTATTTTAAGTTTATATAATTTTTAAATAAACAATTCAGTTTATCCTGTTAAAAGTTAGTATCAAGCTTGCAGTCACGGAGCCAGTACAATTTAAATTATGTGGGTGTTTATTTAGTACAGGGAAAATAATATTTATAATTAAAGTATAATTTTTATAGCGTTGTTATAATTTATTTTTTCACACCTCAAAAACGTATTACAAAAATTTGAGAACATTTTACTGCTAGACTATAATTTTCCTAATAGACAATATTTCTTGGCTGTAACAGAGTCGTTTAATGTTTAATGAAACAACAAGTACAATATATTAAAAACTATTAATCGAGCAATTTATTTGTAATACATCTTTTTAAGGGAATAATAACTGTCATTCGTGCGTAATATCTATTTTAAAGTCAAATATCGGGTGTTGAACGGAGTTAGTGTTTTTTTAAATAAAAATTATATTTTACATTATATTATCATTAAATGACCAGTGTAAAATTCAGTAAGTATGGAAGAATTTACTCAATTTAGAAGTTTACAATTTATATGAAATATGTGGACATACTATGAAAACTACTTTTTCTATGTGAGCAGATGACAAAAAGTCGTAGTTTACCAAATGCGTCCATATATTTGATTAGAAGTATATATTTGTAAGCTGAATAAATTCTCCCGTACGTACAGAATTCCCTTCTGGCCAGTTTATAATAATATAATACGTAATATCATTTGTATTTAAAAGGACACTAACTCCGTGATACCCTCCACGATGGATGATCTTAAGGCGAAATATCAATGCTAATTTCACGTAATTCGTATTTCGTATTTTATTTAACGCTGTACACAAATTAAAAATATGCGACCTTCTTATGTATTTTTTACATTATAAAAGAATATTATTAAATTAAAAACATTGATGTGTATATTTAATTATTTACACATTTTTGGAGTAAAATTTTGGTGTATATTTAATTCTTGTTTCAAAACTTTACACGCAAACTTTATGCTTGATATTAGGTTTTCAGTAAATGTTAGTGTCGTCTATAAATTACACGTTAGTCCAAATTCCCTAACATTTTCCTAAAAAGTCTCTACGATATTAATAATAAGCAATGGTTGTCCTGTGTCTCCTTACAACGATTTGAGCTAACTTCAGAATGGTCGGCGAATGTACTGCAACGATGATGGAGTTTTCGCGAGATTTCGCTGTACCGCGTTGACGGGAGACACGGCTAAGGCCTGCGTCGCGAGGAATTTGCGGCTCGCGTGGCCGCACTTATCATCAGCCGAAGCTCGCCGAATCGAGCCGGGCAGTGCGTGTGTGCGTGCGTGCAACCCGCTACATATACTCGCTCATTCAGTGGAATTTCGAACGCGAAAGACTGCGCTACCTGTCACCCAATTCACCAATACCAAATCATCTTAATTTTCGCAGGTACATCAGCGTCACTTCGCCCGCAGTGATATCACCAATTTGCCTCTCACATATAACAAACACCGACAGAAAAACGAACAAAAATGCGAGTACATCCGATACACCAATACAAATGTAAATTTAAGTTCGTCAACGGCGATTGAGTAGTGTAATAAAAACATTCAATTTTGCAAGATTTTGGTACAAAAAGTAAAGTAACTTAACTGTATAATTTACGCAAACAATTTTTACATTTTGAATTTAACATTTGAAATTTGAAAGCGAAAACTAACACTTATTAGAAAGACTAAAGAAATGATGTATTGGAAATGGACATTTCAACGACTGATTCAAAAACTTATTATTTTCTTTGTGATGTTTTTTATTTTGTGTTTCTTTATTTTATCTTCGTTTATTTTTGTACGCCCTTTTTGTCGTTACCCCCACCCTCTTCCATATTCCAACAAAATCTCACTTTTCTCGACTGTCGATCGCTTTTGTCCTTTGGAATCGATAAACTTAGGATTTCGAGACTCCTTGTTGACAAACACGGTACTCTCATTTTCTGTAGTTATACGTTTATTTGATTATATTGTTTTTGCTTGGAAAAACATGGGTGTGACAAAGGCGACCGTGATTTGGAGTTACCAGCGTTTCGCGTTCTCATTGAAGTTTGTCATGGGATTTTGAGGTTAGATTGCTCGAGGTTATTGATTATTCAGGGATTCGTAAGGGATCGAGGCCGAGTTGTATTGTTTGGATCACTAATGTATGGAAAGGTTAATCTGTCAAACATAATTTTGGTTTATTAATTTAATCAGATCAATGGAAGAACATTTTTGGTGTTATTTAGAATGATTTGATCCTCAGTTCTCGAGAAATATAAAATAAGAAAACATTTTAATTTTGATATTGTGACAGTAAAGGAAAAATAATAAAATTACATTTAGACTGGTATGAAGCATCTAAATCAAAAGGATTTAATTGTCAAATATTTTTTTTCCCAGAGTGAGTTTTTAAGATGATAGTTTTCATTTAATTTTATGATGAAATTTTATACAATTTTTATCGATACGTTTAATGCGGGTAATATATATATATAAGTTGATTATATAAAATATTAATTATTAAATAAGATGCAATTATATTCTTCTGGTTTGAAGTATTCTATTTCTTTAATTTTGTACACGTTGAATAAAATTAGTATATTTTTGTAACAATAAATATAAGGTGTAAATTTTATTAATTGCAACTTAATTAAAATTAAAGTGTAAATTAGTTATGCAACATACCACCTTATAGTTATTTAAATTGTGAAATTAATTTGTGTAAATTTATTTTGATGTACATAATACAATTAATTGAAATGTCAAGAAATTGATAAATGAATAAGTAATAATGGTATTTTTTAGTAATAAAACTTCTTAGTAATTTTATAGAATAATATTGAATGTCTAATTTAAGTAAGCTTTTTATTTATCATGTTATTTATTTCATATATTTATATTGACACGATTAAAACATAATATATTATAAAATCATTTTTGTATTTTTATTTCTTAATTTGTTTTTGATTTTATATCAATTTTGTTAAATTACAATATTACAATACAATATTATACATGTGCATTTATTAAAAGAACATGCTTAAACATTTTGTCTGCATTTTTATTAGTTGTAAAAAAAACTTATATTTTTTAATTTTTTTTCATTAAAAATATATTTAAATTTATATATTATAAAAATACTATCCTAAGCTTAAATTATTTCAGTTTCTATTAAATGTTTCAAAATGTTTATATATATATATATGTAATCTTATTGATAACTATTTTTTTAAAAAAAATTATACATTAAAAAGTTTTCTTATTTATGAATAAAATTGTTCAATATAATTCTTAGATGGTGATATTCTCCAAAATTGTTGTATTTATTATTCTAAGTATTTATTCCAAAAATAACTAAAAGCAAAATTATTGTATGACTAAATAATGTGTATATATAAACACGTTACCAATAGACTTGATCTATGACATTGAGTATGAGATAGATTTCTTGTGTATTTAAACCATGAGTATTCATGTTGTTAATGTCTGTTTTTGGATTAACAATTTAAAAATATTTAATAGAAAATATAATTTATAATTTTGCAATGGAAGTTTCCTAACTATAGTAGTGATTCATAACTAAATAGAGCATTGCTCAATTGTTTGTTTTTCTTAAGAAATAAAAAAATAATATTTTTCCCTCTTAATAAGTTTATATAATTTTTATACATTTATTTTATTTAATTAGGAATTATTTATTCAAGTAGAAAAATAGCATATAAAATTACTTAAAATTCATGAGAAATACCTATTTTTCTATTATTAATTATTAGGATTTTTGAATTTATTTTTTATTATGAATTACTGTCACTTTTTAATTTAGATAATTAGAATTTTATATAAAGTATTTTTCATATATAAAAAAAAATATAATTTTTTAAACATTTGTATTTTGTATTATTAGCAAAGTTATGGATCGTATACAATGTTTTTCTTGTCACATTAAAATTCAAATTTTCATACCTATATTTATTCAGTTATTTTTGATATATTTAAAGACTTAGTAATGTTCAAAGCCTTATTACTCAAGTATATATATATATATATTCATATGAGATTTTTTCCATGTTGAAATTGATAGAAAATATGGATTGTGCTCATCCACACAAACTGTATATACGTGTTATATACATTATATTTTTTTTTCATATTGACAAGATATAAAATTTTTGCATTGTAGTACATTTCTGTATATTAAGATAAACTGTCAAAAGTCATATAATCAATACAAACATAATTCAATGTAATTATAATTATGATATTTACATTTAAAACATTGGTAATTTATTTGTATTTTTAGTAAAAACATGTAACAAGCAGTATGCAAAATAATTCAAAATATAATATAACTAAAAGAACAATATCACATATAAAAATATGCTTTTATTTGCTATATTATACTGTTATTTGCATAATACACTGTTAAATCAAATTTAAATTGTTTAACATTTTGTCTATTCAATTATTAGATTATTTAACAATTGTTTACATTTTATCCAGATTGTCTTTAAAATAATAATGAGTATCACTGTTATAAAATTATTTTATTTTTTACAAATTCTGTATTAATTAATTCTCATTTTCTAAAACGATACTGGTTTATAAAGGTATTTAAATTCTATAAATTTTCTAATTATAATATCAATAAATTACATTTAATCTGGTTTTTTAAAAGTAGAGAAATCTGTGTTTGGATAGTTATTTACTCATCTTATATTTTAATTATAAACTCATTCATGTTTTACTTTATTTATACGTAACAAGGAATTCGAACTTCATTACTTTTTTTATATTTTACATTCAATTAATATTGAACAATTATAATTCATATAATTTCCATAATATATTAAACATTTGCGTAATTAACAAATTTATCATTAATTGAATTGAAATTCTTATTCATAAAGTGTGATAATTAAGAATTAAAACTTTATGTTTCAAAAAGTATAATTTATTTACAATTTAAGAAATTCTCTATAAAAATTACCTCTAATAAATAATGTGTATTTATTTCTTTTAAATATTTTTTATATGTTATACTGAAAATTGTAATAATAGGAAATATATATTAATAAAAACATATCTATTTTTTCATCATTCAAATAAATTTAATAAACAATTAAAAATTAAAATGTAAAGTTTTCAAATAACAGTAAAATATTGTATACATTGTATATTTGTTATATCTTTTAAATATTTATAAATTAAGTTAATTCAAAATTAAAACTAAAGAATTCGAAATTAAATTTCAGTATTCATTTCATACTTTCATTTAATTATGTTTTGCATGCAAACAAAATGTTAAATTATAACATTTAATACTTATTAACAAAATGACATATTCTTTTATATATACAAAATGAATGTAATTAAATTAGAATTATAAAAGAAATAATATATATATATATAAATCATGTACCAAAACGAGATATTTTGCAAAACTGTTTCAGTTATTTATAGCAAACATATTTACAGAGATAGTTTTGAAAAAAAAAAAATTTTTGTAAAATTGTTTGCCATGGGAAAATACTGTACACATATTTAATTATTATTGAAAACATAATAACTCTATTCATGTTTAAAATTATATAAATTCTGTACATAAATCTTTTTGATTATTTTAATTTATATTTACCATAATAATAATTAATCTTAAGATTTATTGAACGATAAAGAATAAAAAAAATGTGAATTACAATAATATTAACTTAATAATAAATCGTAAAATATTCATAAAAATATGTAACAATTATATTCTAAGAACTTTTGTTGAATATTGAAATAAAATGGTTAATTTTGTTTAAAATCTTTGTTTATATACATCGACATGCTTAAAACAAATTAACTATTTAATATATTATAATGCATATTGGTGTTAAAATTATATCAGCGACAATTTAGATATTTTTATAAATAATATAGATTTATATATTTATATGCAAAGATAGTGTTTTATCAATCTAAATTATTGAATCATATTTTTAGGGAAGGCATTGTAAGAATGTAACAGAAGAATTGAGCTTCGATTAGCTGTCTAAAGTGTCTTATGCATTGAATGTGGAGTACGATCTCGCGCCTTTTTTCAAAAAGTAAGACCATCGAGGATACAGTTCGGTGCCCCGAAAATCAGGGGTGCAATAACAACGACGTTGCGCCAGAGGCTGACACAACTGTCAATGATTGCGTTACAATGGATCGTAACGCTGTCGAAGAACGACGTAAAGGTTCTGGCGCGAGTGCCGAACAAGCCAGCTCCACTGCGGCATTTTCGTCTACTCCAGGGGGAGATGCGGATCGTTTCTCTGAAGCCTGTGAATCTCGTCAGGTATCGGTTTTTTTTCATTTTTTTATTTTTATACTTTTTGTTTCAAATTCTGTTTAAGTTTAAACTTCATTTAATAACATGTATCAAAGTAAATCTCAAAACAAACTTAAAATGTAATTAAATTTATATGATGGTAAAGAAGATTTTAAAAATAATGATGATTAATTGTTAAGATTTTTTTCACTTCTTTATTATTATTATTTGTAATTATTTTTATCAATTTATGAGCTCATCAATAAACATGATTAAGAAAATTTCTCGATGAACAAAAAATAAGTGAAAAGTTTATTTGGAATAAATCATTAATAATATCTCGTGGATTGGTGTTAATAAGCTTATAATATTTATTGAATGGTCTATAATAACTCGCAAATGACATTTACAGATATATATTGATTAAAAAAATAATTGATGTAATTTGTTTTTGCTAGTAATATTTATAATTAATTATGAAATTTTTTAAAATAATTATGAGCTTTGTAAATTCATTAAAACTAAGAAAAATGCAACATATTGCAATGGCGTTTTACTGTTATTTTGTTTATTGAAAATATAAAGCTTCCTTATATCTTGTTATTTTGTTCCGTGCTAACAGTAAAATTTTTATTTGTTTTGAAGGTTTAAATTAAAACATACTAAATTTATTGGTTTATATTGACATTTTATATAGAAGATATCTGTTTCAAAACTTGTTGAAATCGCATAAAACTATTTTAAAATAAGAAAATGTATTCTGTAATAAAAATATTGAAGAATTACTACCATAATAAAAAATAATTTTAATATTTTAATAGGAATATTATGTACTAATTGTATGTTTTATGTAAATGATGTTTTATATAAGTTTTATAGATATTAAATACATTCAGTATTTAAAATTTTATATTTTACATCTTTATTCTTAATAATAATAATAATAATAATAAATAAATAATGTTAAATAATATAAAAAAAATAATAATAATAAAAATTTACCTCAATGCAAATGAATAATCTCATAATTTTGATAATGCCAATGTAATATGCGGTAAAGAACTAATATTATGTATGGTAGTCACTGAGGAAACTGAAAAAAGTCCGAGAATTTTGATAGTTATGATAAATCAAAGAAATTTTAATTAAAGTCAGGGATTTTTGTTTAAAGTATATATCTTTGCATAAAACGACAATATATTTTAAAAAATAGCGTATTTTTAAAATATTGGTAATATTTAAATTATTAATAAATAATTTACAACTCGAAAAGTTACAGGAACTTGATATAAAAATGAATATAAATAATATGAAGCAAAAAAAAACATTAAATTTATATTTTTTAATTATTATATTTATTTATATTATATTATATTTTAAATATTATATTTAATATTTAAATATATATTTTTTAAATTCTATTTATAACAATTTATATATTAATAATTTACTAACTATTTATTATAATTACATTATAATATTTTCGAAGTCAATTTGAGTTTGTTTAATTTTACCTGAGCAGTAGATTTATTAACATTATTAGCAGAATTTTTATCAATATTTTTGATAAAAACTCATTTGATTTTCAGTAATGGAAAGGAAGAAATAAAATTATATACATATACATTTTTTAAACTTTTCATCACAATTAGTTAACAATATTTTCTCAATTAATTCACTCGAGTTTGCTTGTGTCTATTTGTTATTGAGAGTATAGTAACATCAATAATATGGATAAAATTATTTGTGTGTTATTCTGAGTGCTTTAAAACTATTTTTAATTTTCGATTAACTTTTAAATTAAAAGACATTATTTGAAAGTTCGAAATGTTTGCATTTCTTTAAATTTTAATTTACACCAAAAAAGTGTTTTTGTGCAATTTTATGAAACATTAAATTATACATATACATTCTTATTTTAACAGTAATTAATTTTTTCATATTATCTATTCGTATTTCGTACTGCGGTCATTTGATAATATGTTGATTTTACTTTGTAATCTTTTGAATGTAAGTTGTTATTTTAAATTATAGTAATGTTATCATTAGGTTTGAGATAAATTAAAGGCGTGAATCATACGTGTACGTTTTAAGTTCTAAGTTGAATCATTTACTCTCAAGTTTTTTAGCAACATGCGATTATAGTTGATTTAAACGCAGTTGTTGCTTTGTGTTTCAAATTCAGCTGAAACTATTTATTTTTCTTGTGTGTAATAATTCAATTTTAATACCTATAAACCTATCACTTGGACTTAAAATCTTTGAAATCATGTCAAACAACCAAAATTGTAATATTTGTTGTTAAGTATTTCTAATTAAATTACCACGCATTTTTATCCAACGTAATCATTTTTTTTTTTGATGTTTTTTATTTTAAATTTATTTTTTTTTTTGTTATATTTTAAATTAACACCTGATTTATTTTAATTTACAAGAGAACTCATACCAATCACACATGTGCGTGCATGATTCAAATCTCGGACCCCATATTAATAATATAATACTACATTTTTTTTAAAGTCCAAAAAATAAAATTAGAAGATAAATACATATATAATGGAATGATTTATGGTTGGCCAGGCAAAAGTCCTCTGGAAAACCGGGAAGAGTCAGGGAAAATTTTATAAAATAAAAATCACCACTCTAAATTAATGATTTTAAAATGCAAATATATATTCAAAGTTATTGTGATGCTGCAGTAATAATTGATATGTGAGAAACAATATGTTCTAAAAAGGTATATCTCTAGTGCACTTAGACTTATTTCGGAATCTAATAAATGTGCTTTTAATTAATTTCCTCTTGTTGATAATGATTATTTTTTAATAATCATACTTGATCAAATAAAATTAATACATCCATTTAAAAGTCACATTTCTGTAATACTTTTGACAATTTTAAAAAGAATTTGTACAACAATAGGCCACTTAAAAAAATTATTCTATTTAAATTGTAATAATAAATTTATTTCGCTCAATTAGTTCCATGATTATTTTCAATTTGAATTACTATATTTATACAACTGTATTATTTTTCACTGACAATTGCCTCAAAATTACTCAGCGTTGATTAATCTTCATTACTTTTATACTATTAATCATTATGAATTAATAATGATCTCTCATTTTACCAGTAATCACTGTTCATTGAAATTAAATCATTCTACGTCACGAAATCGAATTATTTAAATACAAATGTTTGTGTCAATTAGCAATAAATTCTGCTAAGCGAGAAACTACTTTGATTGCTTTCTCAATTGATTTCACGGTCGTTCTGATATGCGCTTGGTTCCTGAAAGGTTGGCCTGCAATAGATAACATCCTCTGATACCTAGCTCCGTTAAGGAATCACTCTAGGTTTTTCCGGATTGACCGCTTGATCTAGATCCTATTTACCAGTCGAGTAACCTACGCGCTTCCTTATCAGGATAAACGTATTCACACTGTACTCGTCTCAAAACAACCAACACCTCTTTCTTCTAATTGTTACCCAACACTCCAATTCAATCTTAAAATGAAGTAATTTATTAACTGTAATCGTTTAAAAAGTTTGATTTATTCTGTTAATTACTTTTGCATTTGCAAATATAACTCGGAAGTGAATTATATTAAAAAAAAATCTTTCTGATAAATGGAGCCATTGAGTAAACTGATTATTATTGAAATGTTAAACAAATTAATGTTTCATTCAGATCTTATTTGAATTGCAAACAGTTTGGTTTTAAATTTGAAGGGGAATTAAGTTTTTAAGCAAGTACATTTTTAAATAAATAAATATTTGATTTGTAAGCATTTTGAATGTAACATAGAATTTTAATTCAAATGGAACTGTGCTACAATCATGGTGAATATGAAGACGTGCGTTGTTATTATTAAGTGCTTACGCTAAAATGTCATTCAGTTATGCGATTGTTGTCG
>JABFOX010002001.1:0-12013 GCA_022817665.1 Axea sp. ZL-2020 | reverse complement strand
GTACATAATTGGTTTTTTTTCCGGAAAAAAAAATAAAAATTGGGTTGTTTTGTGAACAAATTTCCTGCGGTAAGAATTTGTTTTGCAAAGGTTTCATTTAAATATATGTTAGATAGATTTACAAATGGTCAAAGAAAAAAAAAGAGAAAAAAATAAAAGTATCTGGTGGGTTCGAGGCACTTAAAAATTCAATTTTTATTTCTTAAAAAAAAAAAAAAAAAAGAATATATTTTGTAATTGAGTAATTTACTTACAAATATCCAAATAACAATACATTTTGGAATTTTTTTATTCTTCTATAATTCAATGAAAAATCATGATTTAAAAAATATAATTTTATTTATCTTTTATATTAAAACAAATAATATCTTTAAAATAAATATCTTTAATTTCAAGTTAATTATAATCAATATTTAATACTATTCATACCCAATGAATAGTTAACACTATGACGTCCAGTGGCACCACATTGGTGCCAGTTGCAGATCCTTCATTTATTTACACATATCCTCGAAATTGCATGAAAATGCAGAGAGAGGATTGGGAACTATTGAGATAAGTAAAGCATGACGACATGTGTGGACGGCATAATGTTAATATAAATTTTTAATTTTTATACCAGATTTAAATTTTACAAAATTTTGAATTCATTATATACATTTTTGTTTCATATGGATAAATTTTATATTTCATATATTTTAAAGTTTAATAAAAAATACATTTTTTTAAATAAAAAGAATCAGCAATTAAAATAACTTATGATAAATATTATTTCAGGCTCTTCTTTATACTGGAATCATCAAAGTTCCATGGAATGCAGAAGACATATGTATATCAAGTATAAAAATATTCAAGTATCATGACTGGCGATCATTTATTATGTCTAATTTTGAACATGGATCTGACATGCATCTATATTACAATATGGTGTCTTTCATTCTCAAAGGAGCATTTTTAGAGCCGCTGTATCAAACTTCTAATTTTGTCATACTTATAGCTATTCTATCAGCAATGTGCAGTGCCATGTATGTTTCTCTAGGTTATGTACTAACTCAAATAACTGGAGATTACTCATATTACACAACTTGCGCTATCGGTTTCTCCGCGGTTCTTTTTGCTCTTAAAGTCATCACAATTTGTGAAGAACATGATAGATTACATGATGTAGGTGGATTGCGAGTACCTAGTAAAATTGCTGTTTGGACCGAACTTATTCTTATTCACTTGCTTGTACCGAATGCATCATTTGTTGGACATTTAGGTGGAATCTTAGTTGGTTGTTTATATTGTTATACTTCCATTGGTGAAATTATGGATGCCAAAATTCAATGGATCACTGGTCAACCAATTATTCACGAAGAACAATTTTATCAAAGACGAGTTTATTTACGATTTTAAAACACAGACTAATTGTTATAATAAACTTTATTTTATTTGCACAATTTGGTTTTTATCACTCGACCATTTTTATATTTATTCAAAGTATAACGCGCAAATTCTTGCAGTCAAATAAAAATCGAAGAATTTCCATTTTGTACTTTAAAAAAACTTTAAAACATACGATGTGAAATTAAAATAATTCCTACTATTTCTAGAGTTATTTTACAAACATTTGTTATATTATATAAAAATATTAGGTACACTTTGTATTATATTATACAGTTGGAAATAAAGTAATTATTTTACTAATATTTCATTTTTGTTTTTAATATTAACCGCTCAACAAATTTAATTATAAAATATAACTATTTAAAAATTCCCTTTTAAAGTTTTATACATTTCGTGCATTGTAACAATCTCTGTATCCATTTCAACTGGATTCGACACGACTGGATTAGCTGAAAATAATTATTCAAAAATGACTTTTATGGATAATTAATGTATTAAAAATTATAAGATATTTTTTAAATTTTTATAGCTAGTTACTTTAATGATCCTTTCAATATTGCTTTTATATAATACTTTTTCCAATCAAAATGATTTATAGTCTTATTTCTTTAAAAAAATTATAATATATAATTAATCTTTTAGATATATTAAATTCTTTTTTATCTATTTCATATTGACATGATTTTTATAATATAATATTACATCAGTTACTATGATTGAGTAAAATATGGGCTTCGAAATGTACCAGATTTGACACTATATTATTTATAAATGCATAAAAACCAGTACAATTTTTATTATCTTTTTCTTTGTAATTTTAGAAATCGTTAAATTAAATTTTTCATTTCATTTACATGTTCCACTTTAAAACATAATTTGTTTCATTTAAATTAATTTATACCATTATGTAATATATAACTTACCTACAAATTCCATATTTCCTTTACATGATGTATCATAAAACGTAAGATAAGCGCTTAATTTTTCTAAAATATGTGTATTGAAAGTTGATACAGTTCCAGTCTTAATATATTCTTGTACAAACGGCTGAAGTTCTAAAAAAACAAAAAACAATATTATACATCAATAAATATATATTACACTTTGTTTTAAATTATATCATCTTATTTTGAAATTAAACTTATTATATTATTGATTAATTTGATTCATCCATTCATTTATTTGACAAAATGTACATAAAAATAATTCTTACCCGATTCCCAAGAAGTAACTATTTGTGCAGTCTTTTGTTGAATCGATAATATACTTTCTAAGTTTAGCAACCTATTTTCTTCCTCAGAATAATTCTTTATCAAAGAAATCAATTTAATTTGCCACATCATATAAGAATTAGGTCGCACACTAACTTCCTCAACTATTTTGTACAAACTTATCCAAAATGGTAAAAGACTAATTTTGTCTTTGACAACGCATTCATAAACAATAGTTGCAAAAGTCTTCGTAAACATTTTCTCAAAATAATACATTTGCTTAGTAACTCCAAAATGATTTAATTTTAGTTCGGATGACACTGAGGTTTCCATCACATCCATCTTTTGGCTTGTATTTTCCATCTGAATGCTTGCTTCAAAGGCAGTTTTAAATGAATTACTAGTATTATTCATTACTATGTTATTGTACGAATAATTCAAATTTTCCTCATCTTCTTCAGATTCTGATTTTAAGTTTGTTAAAAAGTACTTTACAATATTTAATACGGTTTTATCATTTGTAAATGATGTAATATGTTCGGGTCGTGCTGCCCAAACAACAACGTCATCAGTTGTCAAAGGTTGAGCTATTGAACTCCTAAAACCCTAAAAATGTAACATAATTAATGAATAATTTATAATAGTTATTTAATTATTTATTATATTCTGTTTATCTGAATTTTGACGGAACTCACATTAGGATCTTCAATATAAGATAAACAACCAGCACGTTGTTTAACATCTAAAGTACCACATTTTTTTAACATGCCTTCTAATAAGTGCCAGTTGTGACCTTTTTCAAACACGATTTGCCAATAACGATCGTCTTTTAAAACAACTTTTGTTAAACTATCTAATTGAGGTAATAAACAAGGTGCTTTGATAAGAATTTCTTGTCCTACAGCAAGCTCGTTGGAGGCAAAAGTTAAATGAACGCCAGCATAACAATATTCACCATTGTCTATGTCTTTTGGCAAAATGAGTCTTGGTTCACAAGCAAGTACATACAAATGTCTAAATGCTTGTAAATGGTACCTATTTTATAGTGTTATTAGTTTGAATGTAAAATGTTTATTTTATTATTATTATTGGGAACGTTGTTATAAATAAAACTCACCTATTATCATTGCTATGAGTTGGGAATTTGGGAAAAAGTGATATAATAAGCGCTGCAACAGCACTTGGACTGTTTGATAATGTATACCTTCCACCACCAAGAAATAAGAAACCCAAAGCCATATGTGTAGCCAAATGTGAACCGTAAGTGACGACGCTATTTGTAACACCAACTCGTGTTCTAATATGTCTACACACCCTCATAATCTGTAAAAAATGTGTTTATATGAATATCACATTAAGTTTTTTATTATAAATTAAAAATGAAAAGCAATTTTTAATGTTTAATATTTTTTAAAGTTGACATTAAAATAATAATAGTTGTATGCATATATATTATAAATTATTAGTTACATTACATATTCCTATATGTAAATTTTATGTAGAGATTCCACATGCAATTTTTATCTGAAATTTAATGCAGACAAAATAGAAACCGAATAATCCTTCTGAACCTTATAAATGAATTATTTTGACATTTGGATGCATTAACATTTTTAATCGTTGAAGATATTAATCAACATATCTAAAAATGTATTACGCTACAAAAGTTATTATTTTTATATTATATTAATCAAATTAATTTAGAAGTTTAAATCGAAAATTAGGTGTTAAAAAATTAAAAAATGACTTTTGCAACATATGTTGATACATATGTGACTAAAGCAAATAAAATATTAAAAATTATCTAAAAAAAACTAACAAATACTTTTAATCTTCTTATAAATATTATTACTTACATCTAAATTACCAGTTCCAGCCATCACTATAGAAGTAGCTAAAAGAATAACATTCAAACACGTTTCAATTGTGGATTTCCCTGCCAATTCTGCAATTGACTTATGTGAAAGAGATACGAAGGTTTCGGTATAATTGTACAAAGTTGTAAAGGCTGACATGTTTGCAGTCCCAGAATATTTTAATCCTAAAGCTAAACATGCTCCAGCTATAATGTTGCAATATGCTTGGCTATAAAATATAATATATTAATATATAATGGATCTTAAAAAGAAAGACATTTCAATAATTTAATAAAAAATTAAATTAAAAATCTATATTACTAACTTCATAGTTTCCAAATCTACTTCTTGCATAATTTCTGGTGTGGGTTTCTGTAATCTGTACTGTGAAACTATATCAGGAACATGACTAGATATCCATGATCGAGAAGGACGAATCTCATCCCACAGTATAAGTGATCGTGCTAAAACTCGTAAGAGTAATAAGTCTGGTCTAACAAAATCCAACAAGTACTGAGTATCCGGTGCGCGCATCCATTCTGCTACGGCTTTGTTACCACTATTGAAATACATAAGGCCTAAAGCGATGGTAGCACCAGGGGAAGTTACATTTATAGAATTGCCTTCGCGAATTTGATAGCTGTAAAAATAGCTATTTAATACATTACATTCTTTAACATTTTGTTTAATTTGTTATTATTATTATTTATGATTACCTAGGAGATTTATATTTATCTTTCTGAGCTCCTGTGAAAGGTCTTACGTTACCACCAACCATATAGTAGTGTAATGTATCTGGGATGCTGGCCAAATCTGAACCCCCGTCTTGACCCAAAACAACCAATCCCAAAGCAAGACCGGCTGCCAATGAGTAGGATTCACGATCAACGCAGTTTTTCATTTCGGGTCCTGGAGGTCGACCTGTTTAAATTATATTTTTTTAATTATACAGTTAAGTAATATTTTAATTAATTAAATTTGTATTACAAAAATACGATATTTTAGATGACTTAGACAAAGTGTTACATTTTCAAATTTAAATTTTAATTTAAATTTATAACACAAAACTTTGAGGGAATTTATCAAACAAATATTTAATTAGAATAATTTATCAACTTAAAAAATAAAGAGAGTTATGTAACGTTCGATTCAAATTGAAATACGAACTTTCTTTTGCAATGGTATATTTATTACCAAATTAAACATTAATTATATTTAATTAAAAACTTTGTATGATTGGTTTTTAAAGTAGTTGCAAATCTATTATAAAATGAATTAACTTATCTGATGTATTGTTTGAATATCTCTGAATATAATTCATTTTTTACAAATAGAATTTATTTTGTACATTACTTTAACATTAGAATTTATTTTGTATTTACTTTGTTAACATTAATTTATACTTAGTAGAAATAAAGATTTACCAATTTCCGACAACAGCGCATGTGCGATATGTCTGTGAGCAGTTTGTTGATAAACTAAGCCCACGCCCATTTGAGCAGCAACTTGAACATTTTGATGAATATTCAGTTCAATACTGGTAGGTGGCAAAAGTGTTTCAACATGGAGCGAAAGCAGTTTTGTCATAGATACATCCATAGTACCACGGTAAGTTGCAGAAAGTCCTAACAATAAACCCACACTCGTGGCTTCATGATATTCAACGAGATATTCATAAGTACTAAATGGAGCAAGATTTTTAAGATGACCATTCAATCCAAGAGCCATTAAGAAACCAGAATGTTCAATTCCGAGTTCGCCTTGTTGATTTTTATTGTAAACTATCCAGGTCGAATCAATGTCTGATGCTTCGGGTCGAATTCTAAGTCCTGCAGCAACACCGTTGTGAAACGAAGGCCATAGGTTCATGTTCGGAGGAACATCTATGTGAGATAATTCAACCATTGTACCGCGAGGTGGAGCCCTGCCTGTAAATTGGATTTTATATTTTGATTTCATTATTAAAAAATATAAATATAATTAGCAATTATTTGAGTTGCATTTGTTTTAAAATTATCTCACCGGATAAACATAATCGTGGTATTGGCAACTGTTCTGTTATAATTGGAGTTGAAGTTCGAAGCGTAAACATTCCTCTTGCCACAGGAAGAGCCATTGTTCTGGTACACAATGCATGCAAGTGTCGTTCTTGCTCTTCGATAAACTCGTGATCACTAACGTCAGGTCTTTGTTCGATTGATATTTTAACAGGTTGTGAAGAATTCAATAATCTTCGCACTTCAGCTACTCTGTGATCTTTATTAAATCTTAATTTTAATATCTACAAAAATGATATCAGGAATAAAATAGTTTTTTTTTTTTTTAATTTAGGAATATTATTAATCTTATTATAATTATTACTATTTACAATTAAGAACAAAAATTATTTACCGTATCATCAAAATCCATTCCATCGTCTTGACCACTGTCACTAATCGCATAATCACACTGCATACTTTCACAACAAACATTTTTTTTTGTAGGTTCCAGATGCTTCTCTAACGCTGCCAAATCTTGTCTATCGACTAATTTATAAATACCTTTGGGCCAATTCGAAGGTGGTTGTTCTCTGCATTTATACATTACATTTTTAAAAATCAGAGCTATCGAAATCGGCAGAGTACGAAGATCTTCTTTCTCTATTCCCATCTCGTAATACAACTTAACAATTCTATATGCTATAGGATATTCAATTTGTCGGTGCAGTTCTTTTTCCACTTTGTAATTCGAATCAATTACATCTACCCGACTTCCAGCGGGTACAATGAGTTTTACAAATTTATTCATATTTAAAGTTGTACAGCGTCCCTCGTGCGCTATCAGACTAATTAAATACACAACATTTCTGGTCTTGGGATTCACTTGATTCAGATGCGGATAAGGTATAATTTCCGAGTAACTCAACAAGTCATAAACCGTCTGAAATATGCTGGGTGGTTTTGGTAACATATAATTTGGAGATGTAATTTTTTGCAAATCAGTTTCTGTTATTTGAGAACTTTGAGCATGAAATTTCTTTAAGTGGCACGCGTTCGGAAAATCTCGGAAATAATAATGAACATACATATCGAACCGCAAATCCGAACTTAATTGAAACAGAAGTTGAGCCAATAATGGCAAACTTTCAGACATTTCACAGTTAAGTTTGAGTTCTTCATAAAGAAGATGCAGAGAAAACAGAGTAAGAGGCAAATAAGGAAATAGGATAGCCTGTGTGTTGATTTTCCCAATGAAGCTGCAGTTGTTAATGGGTTTTTTGAAATTATTCTTAGTTGATTTCGAAACTTCTATCGATTGTCTATTATAATTCAGAACGGTCAAAAAAGAATTATGGTGTTTCGTTACGTACAACCAATCTTCGTTAGAACCACTGTCGTCTGTCTTTTGCTTTTTAGCAACGCTCAATGAATCTTCTAGTTCAAAATTCGAATCCGTTTCTTCAGTCTGAATTAATCGAAGTTTGTCGACATCATAACCAAGTAAACCGTATAAAATATTGAGGAATAAATGCCACTCTTCTGCAGGTGAAAAATCTTGTGGTCCTGGAGCGTTACGCGCAGAATACCATTTTACTAGAAGTTGCATGGCGAGATCTCGTTGCAGGACACTTTTCAAAGTTTTTAAACATTTTGATACTAAAAATCAACAAAAGTTTTAATAAATTTCAAGAAAAAAAATCCTTTCAAATTTAACAAGAATAATTATTCAAAATCCAATTTTATTTCTTAAAGTGTATTTTTAACATATTCAAAATAATGAAAAATTATACAGTAAATATTACCTAAAGGTGAAGTGCTTGGAGTTGGCAAAGTGACCATAAAATAATTCTGTTTGCCATATTCCAATATTAATTTGTTTCCAACTGCATTTTTTAGTCCAATAAAATTTGAGTCAGTGAAAGAGTTATCCATCATACTCGTGGCTCGATTACAAGGTAGACCCACGGGGCTAATTAGATGAACACCATCTTCGAACTTTACATCGTGAGCGCAATTTGGTGATATCAGTGAACTTCGTCGAGGGAATGGAGAACCGAGTTTGTGACCAATGTTTGATATTCTGTAACGGCCACTCACAGGATTTGGAATATGAATTTTACCGACACATATAACGCCCGAGTATAAAGCTATGCTGTTTGACATGTCCGTTATTGCCATCATGCAAAGTTTCTGTTTAGGGATACATTTTTCATTTTACAAATATCTTTCCTCAAGTTGATATTATATGTACATTTAAAAACATTATTTCTTAGTAATCAATTTATTTATTTTTTTAAGTCCCATTATAATACGAGGATTCATGGGAAAGCAATTTTTTTCTGCGTTGGTATTGCAGCTGGAGTGTTGACGTGTAAATCAAGATGTAGTTTGAAACTTTCACTACATACGCTACTTTGTTCTCATGTGTATCTCCAGCAAGGGAAGCATGAACTTCACAAGAAAGATGACATGCATACTACTGTCGTTCACTTGTGAAGAGCAGCGAGGTATGGCATACTTTTTGTGGATTAAAGGACTTAACTCGAGAGAAATTCAACGCTCTATACCAAATATAGAAGTGAAAACAGCAGTCTATAGGTGACTACACTCCAACCAAACGGACTGTTATGAATAGGGTGTTATGAAACTGGTATCATGATGGGAGAAATGTGTTGCGAAAATCAGCAACTATGTACAAAATACACAAAGATGTCAGTTCATTTGTAAATTTGTTTAACGAAACTCGTTAAACTGCTTGTAAAAAAATTATGTAAATTGCTTTTCGATTCATCCTCATAATAATAATTCTTTTTTATTATAATTAATTAACCAATTTTGTTTAAGAAAATAACACTTACTGATAAATTTACTGCATCTTTGGCAATAATACTAGTAACCATTCCAAAGATTATTTGCTGTTCCTTATTTGTTTTTTCAAGTCGTACTAAAAATAATTGCGATCTACCAGGAACTAAATAGCTTAAGTAACTTTGTCCCACAAGATCTGTTGTTAAAAATACTTTCGATGCACGGTCTAAAATCGTGTCTCTGTAAAATTAAATTACACAAATTGAAATATTAAGTCTTGATTAAAAAACCGTATTTTGCACAAAATACTAACTTAGGAACGTTGCTGCTTTCCGTCCAAACGTAATCCAAACAAATTTCAGGATAAAGTGGCTTGCTATGATCAGTTTCTTGAAATGGCATAGTGTTGCTGTTTGGAATAATGGAAGGATTGTGGAATGAGACTCCTAAAATACTGGCCATCATAGTCTGGTGAAGTCGAGACTGGTGAGCATTAAAATTTCCAATACCGAGATGTGGTGAAAATCCAGAATATGTTGGAGAATGGCATCGAGAAATAGTAGCCATAGGACTTTGGGATCGAGAATGTTGCGTTTGTTGTTGTGAGGGAGTCGAACCTGAAGTAGGCGTATAAGACGTCCGAGAACCAAACAAAGCATTACTTCCACTGAGTCCCACATTTCCAAGTGAGCTATTCGGCACTCCTTCGAATTTAAAAATTGGCAACAATTTAATTATAGTTGTTTATCAAATTAAATAAATGGAAATGAGTTATTCAATTACCAAATATACTCATATGACTTTTGTTGGTACTATTTTTCCCTCCAGATGTACTATTTTTAACATTAAGTGGCGATGTGATAGAAAAATTAACTGCATTGCTAGTTACATCTGTATTACCACAAACTAACTGACATTCTTCTGTGGTTGCTTTACGAATTTTATAGACTGAATGCAAACTTGTTTTTCTGTCATACACAACTGCTAAAGAGGGTTCGCTGCTAGTAAAGATAATCTCCTGATTTCCATCGCACATATAAGATACTTGTCCTGTATATATATAATTATATTATTATAACTGTATTTTTAATTAAATTTAATTTGCATAAAACTGGATAAATGTGTTATATGTAATATATAGGTAAGTATACAATAAATATGATATAATTTATAAAAACATATACATTTATTACAACTGATTCTTAATAATCACTCATATTTTATTTCTGATTATAAACCAAATAATAATTTAATATTTATTTTACAAAAAAAGATTTGTCAAAACTAACACAATAAAGACGAAATAATATTAAACATGTATTATAAATAAATTAATTAATTTATATTCAATTAATTTTAATCCAAAAAAATCAGACCCATGATCTTTAATTTAAATTATATCAAATTTTACATTTTTTAGTGATTATCTGGTTCAAATTTACATTTTAAATATTTATAAAATATCACATTATAATCCTTACCATGTTTTATAAGCACTGGACATATTTCATTTAAAGGATGAGATAAAGAGAACACTACTGGTAGTTGTGCATCGGAGTGAAACATTGATTTATTTTGTTCCGAGGAACTATATCTGAAAAAATTTTAATTTTAATCATTTATACAAAATGTTAAAGTAAAAAAAAAATAATAATAATATTGTAATAAAGAAATGTCATTGATAAAAACACACTTTGGATTTGTTGTATTTCTAAATTTTTCCATCAAAATTCCATACTTTGTAGCCCAAACACCAGTTACCTAAAAAATTATGCAAATTTCAATAATTTTAATAATAAATATTCCATAACATAATCTTTTTTTTTTCAGAATGTTAATGCTTAATTTATATAATTATTATGTAATTTAAATTATATACCATATTTTGAA
The DNA here is from genome assembly GCA_022817665.1 of Axea sp. ZL-2020. Lineage (NCBI taxonomy): Eukaryota > Metazoa > Arthropoda > Insecta > Hymenoptera > Scelionidae > Axea > Axea sp. ZL-2020. Next base: position 880 of record JABFOX010002001.1, on the reverse strand, counting down.
ATGATATGCTTTTGGGTTACTTATTTTTATTATAATCAAATGAAACAATATATTTGATAAACAAAATATTGTAAACCATTTTAGTATTGATAGACATGCAGGTATTAAATTGAAAGTTAATTTTGAATGAAAATATTTTTTATTTATTATATAATTATTTTTAGTGAATGATTTAAAATTAATTATACAATATATAATTAGCAAAATATTTCATTTAATTATTAATTATTAAAATACAATTTATTTAACTAATATAATTTTGGTATTAATATTAATATCAGTTGTAATATTAATTAATATTAGTATTAATACCAATAATATCAATATTAATGATAACGAAATCTTTCCAAAGTATTAAATATGAAAATTAAAAGTTTTTTAAATAATTTCAATGGTTCGTATTAAATAATTTTACAAATTTTTGACATTCAACAGGTTTATAATTTTTGCAATAATTATTTTTACTCAGATTTACTGCAGAATTAAAGGTACAACAATTTTTGCACAACATTATATACTTAATTGAAAAAGATATTATATATAATAATAAAAATTAAATATTTTGACAAATTTTTTACCTGAAATTGTAAACTAGATATATAATCTTCTCCAGAATCTGCAAATACTTTTAACGTGTAAGAATCAAAAAGACAAATGCAGTTGATACCATAATCAGAATTTTCATATTGCATATCTCTTTCCCTGGATAACTGATCTGGAGTTTTTGTGTGGAATACACACCACAAAGCATGCTTAATGTTTGTCTCGCATGTATATGATGTTTCTAAAACTCTAGTCAATGGACTTCCTTTCAAATGAACTGCTACTTTACCAGAGCAATATAACTCTTCCTCGTAATTATCATTTTCTCGGATTAACC
>JABFOX010002000.1:0-12017 GCA_022817665.1 Axea sp. ZL-2020 | reverse complement strand
AACTGTTAATAGTAATAGAGTAAAGTAATCATTCATATTTCGATATCCCAAAATATTTCTGTTGTAGATCCAAATTAGCCAACAACAAGACCAGAAAGTAACGCAATACTTAAACCCCTTATGACCCAGATATGATAACTCCAGATAATTACAATTGGAAGTTTCGTAATGAGCTTCTAATCTAGTTATCCATGATCCGGTCCAGTCTGGAATACCTCATTCAGAATCCCACTGAATAAATCCAACTCACGTAAGTCCTGGATATTGTCAGAAAATTTAACCAGGCTCTGATGAAGTTGACCATTGTCAAGACATATCATGAACATTTTATAAGAGTCCATCCAATTTAATAAATTTAAATAATTTCTTTCAGGATTACCATAAAAAAATCTAACGGGGATCTAAAGGACTTATCGGTAATAAAGATTCATTGCAGAAAAACATGACCGGACTCAAAATAAAACAATAATAACTCATTTTCAATGGTTACCACATGAATGGCCTGGTCGGAATCCGAGTCCTGAGTACCAAAGCAATGCAAGCATCCGGTAGCTTCTATTTAATGACAATAACTTTTAAACAAAAAAAATACACAAATCATTCATAGTGTAACTAAAACTGTGTCACAGTGGCTACAGGATATCTGTAAACTTTGCCACAATTGTAGAAAATAAAATTAAATGAAGTGATTTAATAATATGACACTGTATCGAAATGTGATAGTTTTAATTTTGACTGTTTCAACAAAACGTTTTATTACGTTATCAGATGAAACACCTACTTAATCATTAATAAACAATTGTGTATTAATTGAAAAGTTTTAAAGAATTTACAAAGAATTTTATTCACTTAATGGGTAAACTATTCATCTGTCATATTAAGGAAACTGTTCCGTGTAACAAGTAAACTTTGAGCTATAACAGTAACATAGTATTTTTCATGTAACTTTAAAAAATAGTTTGTTAATGTGTAATAATTGTATGATTTAATTTATTTTTATTTATACAATAAATTCAATTCAATCAGTGTATTTTGCTTCGCAATACTTCATCTAAAATTATATTTAGAAATAGTTTGCATTTAGAAAAATTATTAAATTGGTTTAAACGTTTATGTTTAAATAATATACCGTAACAACTGAAATTAAATAAAAACTGTATTATTAAAATATATGTTGTATGAAACATCTTGAAATTTCCCATTTTCTATATTTAAATGTGTTAATGAATTTTTATGTTTCAGCATCTAAATATTTTAAATTCCATCCAACGACATAATTTTTGTCCTACAGAGTAATTTGTGTGTAAATGTAGTACGTATAAAAAAAGTTTTTAATATATTTTAACACGTAATGTTTCGTCAAAAAATTCATAAGTTTAATTTGTTTCCATCACAAAGTATAATATTAATACAGATTTTTTTGGTTATGATAACACTTTCACAAATTTTATTCTTTTCACAATTTAATAACAAAATATTGATACGTAAAAAAACAAATTATACAAATTACAATTTAAATAAACCTTATTATTTTAGACAGTCATATATCAAATTGTTGTAACTATTTATAATATTATTATTAATAAAAAAATTGTTTGAATATAGACTGAATGAATTTTGAATAGCATTCTTTGTTAGATTACATTTAAAGTGAGTTTTATACGAAAAACTAATTCCTTATATATTTTTACTATTATATACACAGTGAATACAAAGTTCTCCAACGGTTATATTTCCTATAAAATATACATTGGATCCAAAAATCAATGAATACGAATTGAATATTCGTATCACTGATATCATTGGAAAGCTATCCAATGGTATCAAACTCGACAGAACTTTTTATTACAACTTCGGATTCCATACTAAAAAATACTTACGGTTCACGCTAATCTTTTGTTGTAATTCGTGATATATGGAGTTGTAATCGTAAAAATAATAATTTTAAAATATTCTCATAAAATATACTATGAATTTAAAAACAAAAACTTACACATTGAATACTTTTTAAAAACATATCCAATAATAACAGTTAATTAATAAATTATTAAATAAATTTCTGATCATAATTGTTTTAAATTTGAATCCAGTTCAGTATCATTATTTAAATATCACATCATTTTTTTTAAATATTGTGGAACAATTTTTTGTTTTTTTTTTGTTTTTTTTTTCATCCAACGTATATTTTACAACATATTTGATCTTTCCATGAGATTTAATTCACCCTGTATAATTACCAAATACACTTTAAAACGCAAATAAAGTATTCGGTGAAAATGATCAATACGCGTTCGCTATCATCTTAAAAATAAAGCAAATCAATTTATATTGATATTTTTAGATAAAATTAGATGACCCCACGAAAGGTTAATATAGATTTCGCTATAATGGCAAAGCTTACAATGCCCTTGTATAGGTATTTTATATCGACCCTAAGAATGAATCAAGTGGTAATAAAGGCGTATTCTTGGTACTAACACGGACTGTAAACTTCCAAGGGGAAAAAACTTATTGGATACTTTAGATACTAACTCATTTATATTTTACACTGTACCTTTGAAAAACACTATGAATAAAAGGAACGTACTCTCCCATAGCATATAATTTAGTAACGTTACGGTTTTGTTAACAACCCTGAGTTATTCGGTATGAGATCCACTTTTAATAGACATTAATTTAATTGCCTGAAATGATACAATTCGAAAAAAATTCATTCTAAAATTTAAATATTTAGCTGATCTTTAAAATAAAAATTTTAATTCGTATGTCATGTAAGAAACATAATTATAACTGTATAGTAAAGTCAAAAACTGTAAATATAACTTAAAGAATAATTACTAATAAATCTATGAGGTTAAAAAAATTGTTAATATTGCAGTAAAATACAAATAGGTTTGGCAAATACGCAGCATCAGAAAGAATTGCTCGATCTAAATCATACAAATTAAGGTAGTATATCTCAAAATGACTTTCTATATTCTCACAGTAATGGACAATCTTTTTTGCTCAAATTCATCATTATAAAGAATGAGCTGTCGTGAAGAGTACTCTGAATTAACAATCTGTTCAGGTTCAAGTAATATTTAAAATTTTTCCTTATTAATATTATAATGATATTTAATCCTAAATCGATAAAATTATCAATACTACAACATAGTACAAAAGAAACTGTTAAATTCACAGTAAATATTTCTTAAAAGTACATTAATAAATTGATTAATCAAAAACTATAAGGAAATATAAATGCAATATCTATTACTTATACTTAAAATTCGGTATTTCTCTCACATAAATCCGAGAAAATATATAAAATGGAGAATACTTTAATTTAACATTTATATGCATATAGCTTGAAATATTAAATAATCACAGTGATACCAAATACGATTTTTCGTCACAACTATATCTCACTGATTCATTCGACTTTTAAAAATAAAATACAAAAATGATAGAATGAATTTTTATCTCATAACTAGTATTTACATTAATAATTAATTCTTTAACTTTTAAAAATGCAGAATCTTTTAAATAAATAACACATTATTACACAGATATATATATAATACATTTGACAGATAGTTTTAAATTTTTACAAGAAATTAATTATACATCAAAATATTTATTAAGTATGAATGAAAAGATCAAATTACGTTTAGAAATAAAATGAAAGAATTTCAACAGTAGATAGACAAACACTTTCTTTGTTCTCTATCTTAAAATTATTAGAAAATGATTAAGTTCCAATTTCACAATTGAATAATTTATTCATGTAAATTTGATATTAATTTATAATATTATTATCAGGTCGTCTTTTGTTTATATATATTATTTACATACTCTTAAATATCACATTTCATAACAATAACATATGTATTAAATAAATATAATGTAAATAATTATAAAAGTTGATATTTGCAAAAGATATTATATATATTCATATGAATATAGATACTTGCATAAATATTTGTATTGATATAATTGAATATAACATTATATTGTATTATAAATATTGCATTTAAATTTAAATAACAATTTAAAGTTTCATATTTTAAATATTATCATTTATATAAACTTTTCATTTTTAACTTGTTGTATGTTTAATACATTAATTAGTTTTGACCAGTTTTTGGTTTAACGAATTTTATATGATCAAAATGCTAAATATTTGGATAAATATCTAATCTAAATTTGTAAATAATATATGTATAAAATATATTATATATATAATTGTATATATGTATAAAAATAATGTATATATTATAATATATGTATAAATATATGTATTCATTACATATATTTTTGTATGCATTTATAAATTTGAAAATTTATAATACAAATATTATATATATGAAAGGAATATTTCTAAAATCTATATATGAAACAAAAAAAAAAATTACATGTACCAGTATAAGTAACCTGTGAAAAATTTTAGATTTTTCCACTGATTTTTTTCAGTATATACAAATAAATAATGTATTTGAATTCTTTTACTATTTTATCATAACAATAATTTTGCCTCTGCAAAAAATGAAGGAACATAAATAAATTCCTCAAAGTAATGTATTTCACAATATTAAAATTATACAGCTCTTCTTTTTAAAAAGATTTAATGCTTAAAAAGAACTTTTTATTAACTTTACGGAAAACTTCGTTAAAGTAAACATATTATTTCATTATGGCATTATGAATTTTAAAATTTTTTCCAGCAGTTCCAATATAACTCAATTTTAAATGTTAATTACAAAAAATAGTCGAATATCTTCGAAATAATATTTTGCAAAAAAGGTCGTTTTTAGAATACAAAATATTCATAAATGTATCACGTATTAATGAAATCAGACAAAAAAGTAAAAAAAAAATATTAATAAATGCTTATACACATTTTTAAAACATGTTTTTTACTGATCCTTTCTGTTTGTTTGTAACGATATAACAGCGTTCCTTACTACATATATTAAAGAAAAAACTCTTTTATTTATAATTTTATTTTCAAAGTTTTTATTCTATTTTTTTATATATTTCACTTTTTTAACAAATAAAAACGTGTCCCGGTCAAACAAAATTCCATAAGAAAGAAATGTGTTTCCCTAAATAAAATTCAAAATTGCCTGTGTGAGAAAAAGCATGTTTCTTAGTTCCGTTTTTGAAAAAATCTTTGTCATCAGAAAAACACGTTCCAGAATAACAAAAATGTACAAAGGATTATTTGAATCGAAATTGAGATAACATAATCTGTATAAATGAAGTGTTTCTGGGTATAATCTCGCATATCAAAAACTTGGTTAACGAAGAATAATAGACTATTTGAAATGCCAGTAAAAGTGCATTTATGATCATGCTTATAAAACACGATCTGGTTTGTCTTTACATATTTACGAGTAATTTAAACTCTAAAAAAATATGAGTTTCGGTCAAAAGTTTTGAACACTTGGTGCTGTGCAATATATTTGAGATATACTGTGGAGTACAGCATCACTGTACCATGAATCAGTATCACTGTATGTGTTATTTAATGTGGAGGCCTGTGTGTGTGAAAAGTATATTAAGAGAATGTGAAGAAAAAAAATCACCAAAATTGTGAAGAAAAAATGCTGTAAAGCGTAGATTTCTTGACGAAAAAATAATTTAGGATTATAAGATTTTTTTTCATAGTAAATCTATTCAGTCTAAGATGTATTCCAACATAAAATGTGTAAAATCATATTCATGTTTAAATCCAATTTTTAAATTTAATTTTGCTGGTTGTTTTTACTTATTTCTTCATTTCCTTATAAAATGCTCAGTGTCCAAAAACTTTTGACCGGTACTGTATTTACAAAAAATACTTACCAAAATCTGCAAACAAAATTTTTGGACCAGATAATTAGGGCACCCGGAAATTAGGAACTGCCAGAAGACCTCAAACATCGCATCAGTTTGTGCACCACCTGGAAACAATAAAATGATGTCACTGCTTTTGATAACTTATTAAACGTGGTCTTAATAAAGTGACATTTAAAAAACAATTTTTAGTTAACTGTATAAAAATACAAATGTGTCTATGACATATTAGAAGAAAACGTTAATCTATGTGTATAATTTTAATGTTACTAATATTTCCTTCTAATTCCTTATCTATTTGATCATTCCTTATCTAATTGAAAACAATGAATCAAATATACAGGGTATTTATTTTAAGTTCATAAATCAAAATATATTGAGAAATAAGCATTACACGAAAAAAGTGTTGCAAATAAATGTGTAATATTTTTAAGTCCGGGAAGATGGGGGGGCGTCTGTCTGCGTACAAATAAGGAAAAGTACGTAAGCTTTATCCAAAACATCAGTAACTGTTTGTTAAGAAGATAATGAATCACTAGCTGCAATGAATGATAATGGACATGCAAGCTCCCAAGAAATATCTTGTCAGTTAGAAATTACTCATACAAATGTTCAGAAAATGCTAAAATCACAAAAATATCATACATATTATTTGTCCAAACTTCAAAAACTACATGGCATTGATTCCCAATACCGACTAACATTTTGTTAATAAACATTTAAGTAAATACAAGAGAACCAAATATATACATAAAAGCAAACTTTTCTACTCGCGAATTATTCTCCAATGAGTTGATATTTGCGAGCTGTGATGAAATTAATCGTTTTATCACGCACTGCTAGAGTATGAAAAATCTACACTTGATGGAAAAGATCACGTGAATTAGACCATCAGCGTCCTTGGTCTGTCAAAGTTTGGTGTGGAATAATTGGCGATAAACTTATCAACGCAGATATTGTTGATAGTAATTTTAATGGCGAAAAATATAAAAACATTCTTAAAGACGTGTGAAATCAAGCATATGTAATCAAACACCCCATGGACGAGAAGCAAGGGGATTTACAATAATCAAGCACCCCGAGGGAAAGAGGCAAGGGGACTCACGGTAATCAAACACCTCGAAGGAACAAAAAACTACTACGTCCATGTCATATTTCCTGAATCACTCTAAACGTAGTTCATTTTCTTTAATTTATTTAATAAAATTTGTTAATTATTTAATACGAAAAGTGTTACTGTGCATTATGAATCAATTCTTTAAGAAATAATATGAGTTTCAATTCCAAAATCCTTATTCCGGTGTCGGAGACACTAATTTTTGATCAACAATAATTTTACAATTGTAATGCATTTGAGTTTTCTTCAAGAAAATAAAAAAAAAACTAATATTCGCTGATTACGCCTTCTATCACGATTGAACGAAAATGCTTCAGACAAACCTTACCTATTTTCTTCCGCAGAATCCGGATTTTTAATAAAAATATTGATTCCTATTTCAAATTTCAAATTTGCGCTTCGTGTCAGCCAGAAGAGGTGACAGAGATGGAAGACGGAATATTTTCACACAGACAAACATTCTCCTCGAAAATATTATGGATTCATTTGGAACATTTTTTTCGTACAATACATATTTATCAAGATATTTTGAGTTATCAATTTAAAATTACATTATATATATTTTTATAGTTTTTCATTATAAGACCAGAGTAAAATAAATTAGTTCGCAAGTTTGATCGTAAAAGAAACCGAAGAAATTGAAACGAATTGAACGAACGAATTGAAACAGAAATTAAAAGAATCTTTAACCGCTATTAACATATTGTAAGTTTATTATACCGTACATAATAATTATTCATTAATTTTAACTAAATTTTATTATTTAGTAGTGAAGTCAAACGTTTAACCCATAATAAAAATTCCAGATATATTATTCTACGTCAATTTGGAATTAAATTTATTAAATTAATTTAAATTAGCATTAATGTACCGAAAACTATAATTATATTTTATTTAAAACGTGTAATGAATACAAATAGAAATTAAGTAATATATATTTAAAATTCAAATAACAATAAAATAAAATAATAAAAAAAAGAATCTCAAATATTTCGCAATTCACGTCTGATTCAATACGTATTTAATTATTTTTAAATCAGACAATAAGTATTTTAATTATTCTGTGTTGAAGCCACTTTTTAGAACGGAATAAATCCGCAAAACGTTACAGTTAATTAAATATTTTTATAAACAATCATATTGTTTCAATTTCAGTGATTTCACATTATTTCACATCACTGAATTCACCGGACCCTTAACGATGCAGATAATACGAAATCGATAATATCTCTGTATATAATGATATATCCTATTAAAACATATTAAGGCCACTATTCGAGACGTCAAAGTATTATATTTGCATACTGTGGAAAATATATATTTTTATGAACAGTATAAAGGTATTTACATTTCCTATATTCTAATTTATTGAAAAATTCATAAAATTTATTATGCAATATAAACAACAAAAAAATAAATGCATATAACGTATATTTTTTAGCTTGAATATAAATATGATACAGTTAACTCGATCAACAGGAATTCGGTACATGAATTTGAACGCCCGTGTACAGTAACTAATTCTTTTCTCAAATACATAACGATGCATATATCAAGCGTCAGTAATCCCATATTCAGTCCTCTGACTGAAGCCTCTTCGTAGCAGACATCACAAGTCCATAGGATTATTGAACAATGTAACACGCCATATGATATTGCGTGCACTGCCACGTCGATATTTGCATTATTTGTGCGTAAGTTCTCTTTTTGTTATACGTGAGTTGGAAATAAATAATTTTTAAGATTACGCGTCATGAGTATTGCATTTATGTCTTGGTAACGCTGTATTAATTAATATGCATCACTTATAGTGTTGCTTAAAAAACACTGTGAATTTTAATCAGTTTTCCTCATACGTAATCAATGCACGGCTATAAAATCAAATTTGATTTTATTTTTATAAAAAAGATCCAAAGTATGTAAAAATAATCTGTGCATTATTTAGGATCAGTATGCAACATACCTATAAAACAATTTTTTACCATTATTTTTTTAATCATATGTGTAATTTCATTAATATGTAATAATATATTCATTTATATTTCATATAACATTTTCATTATAAAACTTGTTTCGGAAGAGGTACAAAGAAAATAAATTTAAATGCATAATCTAAAATACTGTACATTGTGTACAAAATGTATCCAGGTAGTGAAGTTTCTCGCGGAAATCCCACCGGCTCAAACAAACACAAATACACGTATTCAATATTCCTAAAAAAATCTGTCTTTGAATTTTTTGACTTTTCTCTCTTGATCCAGTAAATGGTAGCTTAATTTGGAAAAAGTTCTTTAACAAAGTTTATATTTTTTTTAAGTCAAATTCGAATCTACGATAAAAAATAAATGTTTGTGTGTAACATTTTAAATATAACTCGTAATAAACTTTCAGAAAGTGGAAAAAAAATCTTTGGTACCATTTGATAGGTTGGCTAAAAATATGAAACATTGATATTTTTAGTCCGTTGATTCAAAGAACTACATTTCTTGAGAAATAATATCATCTTATTTATGGGATTACAATTATTATATCACGGTAATCGGTACACTGAGAAACAAGAATTTCAAGAGCAAATGCAGGGGACATAAGGACCTTCGATATAAAAATTATTATTAAAAATTACACGAATTATAAGTCGAAGTTTGTTACAGTTCTAAAATGAAACATTTCCGATTATGGATTTTATTTTAAAGACCATCGTTTCCTCGAACTAGAATTGTTTATAATTTCTTAAATTTATTCTTTCACAGTGTACATCTAACTTAATTCAAACTTTTGGCAGTTTTTAATAAATAATGAAGTTGTTCATAATTCAATGGGTAAATACATGCACATATACAATTTGTTTTACTCATAAATACAGTGTAGAAAAAAAAGGAAGAAGTTAACTAATTTTTTACCAAAATAACAGAGAACCTCGATCGTACATCTTTAAACAATTGTAATAACAAACGAAATTTTGTTTTAAACTACAATATCGTATCATGGCTTATTTTTTATTGTGAATAAATTATATTAATTTATTTTTACCAATAATCTTGAATAAAATATTATAAAATGAAATTTGTAATATCAATTTTTCAAGTTGGAAAAAGACCAAATTTATAATAACTCGAGTAATTTTAGCTTTTAAAGTCAATGTTCTTTTCATGTTCAATAATATGTCCTTATAAATAAATATAATTCTATTTCGAAGAATAACTTTTTTAAAATAAAATCTTGAAAATATTTTATAACGTAATCTCTCTTATATAAATTTATTTTTTGCACGTAATACTACATGTTAAACATGTAAAATTATTAAACTTGATAATTTGTTGTATACTTTGTATATTTTTATATAGTATTAACATACCAATACTAACTTTGACATATCAAGGCACTGGTTCATGTATAACTTAATTGATTTTTATAAATAATGAATACTAAGATGTTCTCTTGACATTTAAATCATTAAACGATTATTTATTTTTCGAACCTACAGATAACAATTAATATTAAAATTAAAATGAGTTTGAAAAATAATTTAAACGATGCAGATTGCTTTATTTCAAAATGTTTGAATCATCGAAACTTAATTTTTTACGTAAATAACATTTTGCTCGTGTTCACGATAATACGGAATGCATACCGTTACCGAACACTTTCTTTGTGTATAAAATGTACCTGATACTTTAAATATAACTTTACAAATTACTTACAAATATTTATCCTGCTAATGTTACTAACAAATAGATCGCGATGTAAAACATCCGGTATAAATTCATTAATTTGACACTTGCCAGAGTGACCTTTGATCAATCAGAAAATGACAAAGTTTCTTTGAAATATAATTAAATAATCTAATAAATTGATCCAGTTCACTCAGAATATTTTATAGCGTAAGTCGAATAATACGATTTATACTTTGTAACTAAATTTATTATTAATTAAATAAATGAATTGCGATTACCTGTATCATCTATGAAATACACTTTATTATATTATATATAATATAAAATATATTATAAAATTACATGATTTACTCATTTTAAAATAAGAAATTCAACGAGTTTTCTTAAATAACCCCATAAAATTTTGCAATATTTATTAGATTTATAACAAGAAAAAATATAAGTTGTTTTGGAGCATTAAAAATGATTTTACCTAGTGCCAATCTTTTCTGTTACTTTATTTTATTTCCTCGTACTCATTTTCAATAAATTTATGAATTCTATAAAAATATATCACGTTTTACAATTCATCGTGAATTATACAATTTTATAATCCAATAAAAATTTAAAATTGTATAATTCACTGCGAGTTATAATATTTGATATACTTATAAAAAGTTCAGAAATTTTTCTGATTCCAGATTACTTGTCATACGTATTAAAAAACATATTTTATATCAATTTTTCATAATTTGTATATTTTCTCGATACAGGTATCAAAAATGGAGCATTTCTATTTTTGTCAAATTTTCAAATTCAGTCCTGCACACGGGCATAGCATGCTCTGCATTGCACGCATCTTCAGTGAACGAAATATGGTCGATTACACAGTCGTGCGAACAAAACCTATTATGCACAGGCTCAAGCGCACCTGCGCATGTGCATCGTGCAAAATGACTCCGTTCACACGTTGTTTGTGCGCAGAAGCGCTTAAAATTGGACATAATGAACCTTAGTTTACGAAATTTATCTAAATCCGCATATATTTTAGCCGCGCATGCAATTAATATATACGGTCAGAATGCCAAATATTTTAATGAAGAAATAATTGACGAAAGATGTATGTATAAAAGTTACCGAAGTTTAGATCCACCATATAGTATCTGGATACACCTTGGAACTCAAAAATATATGCAATTAATAAATTTAATAATAATAAATAAAAGCAATTCATGGTTGCGTATTAAATAAAATTATTATAATGAAAATTATTATTCAAATAAATAACATAACGTCATTTTGAACTGGCTAACAAAAAATTAATTATAATGAGAAGACAATTTCACTATTATTTTAAAATTGTATTTAATGTGTGCATTAAATCTTGTCGAACCATATTTTGATTCAAAGTGTATATAAGTAAGCAA
>JABFOX010001999.1:0-12018 GCA_022817665.1 Axea sp. ZL-2020 | reverse complement strand
AACGCCATTGAACAAAAAAGGTTAAAAAAAGAGAAATAAGGCAATGTAAAAAGAAAAAAGAAAAAAAATAAAAAGAAAAGGGATTTTTGAACATGGGACAATGAATGATATATCGTTGGTAAGGCATTAATGAAAAAGCGGAATTGAGTTACGGGAAATAAAGATTAAAAAATAGAAAAACCGAAAAAAAAAATGGAAATGTTATTCAAAAAGAAAAAAAAAAAACAAACAAACAAAAGAAAAGTAATCTATTGCTTATTCTCGAAAAATATAAAAACCCAATGATTTTTGTTTTTAATTGTATTAAACATTTTCAGCAAATTTTTTAGTTTTCCAATATTTCATCGTTTACGATCATTTAAGACGATTTTTTAAAAAATATTTCAAGTTTCGACAAAGTATGTCATTTTGAAAAAATTAATTTATATTTATATCAATACACACATATATATATAAATAAACAAATAAATGCAAATATATACGTATAATACACAAAAATGGTTTATATTTCACGTGAATAAACCTTAATTATGTCAGTGATTTTTATTTAAATTGCTACTGAAATTATTTACAAATAAATATATACATTAATATAAAATAAATAGCATTCATGATAATTCTGTTATTACATATATTTTTGCATTTATATATGTAATTTAAGCATATTTATTACATAAATAATAATAAATGAATTTAATATATACTTTTATAATATTTTTTTATAATAACTAAATATTAAATGTATGAGTACAAAGAGAAGTTTCTAAAATAGCAAAAAAATGTATAAAGAATAATTATAGGTTGTAAACATTGGTAATACTGAAAAGTTTGTAGTGTAAAGAATAAAATTTCTTATATTGATATGTCCGGTTTCAAGTTGTTGAATAAAGTGACATATATTATAATTTTACAAAAAATCTTTAGATTATACCAAAACCCGTTAAATAATTAAATTCATTTGTCGAAATGCAATTAGAAATATACATTTTTTAATCTTAAAATGAATTTTATGTAATAATAAATTTCTTTTACTGCATTAGACTTATTAAAATTGTAGTTTTTCGATGCAATTCGTTTAAAGAATTTTCGAAGCATTATGGTTTCTTCCTAATTGCTGATTAATTAATAATAATAACAACAATCACAATAATAATAATAATAATAATAATAATAATAATAATAATAATAATAATAATAATAAATAATAGCAACAACAACAACAATAATAATAATAATAATAAGAACATCAAAATCAAATGAAGATAATTTACAAGTTGATTGAAATTCTTAGTTCGCAATGTAACTTTGTTGTTTTTGAAAATAATTAACATTGACACTAGCTGTTTATTTATTAATCTAAGGAACTGAAGAAAATTAAAGTCACTTGAATTTGGAGTGCATTAATTTAAAAAAAGAGAATGTTCCATAAATAAAGTGGAATAAAAAAGTCTCTGCCCTTGAACTAAATTAAAACATTTTATTGTGAGAAAAATAACAACGTAAAGGGAAATCCAATGTAATTTTATAATTACTAATAAATTCTGTAGATTTAATATAATGCAACTTAAGAAATCTTATAGTCGACCATAAAAGATTTGGGGGAAAAAATGCATCCCTATCCATTTTATTTATCAGAACCTAGCCTTTACTAATACTAGACAGAAGTAGTTTGGAAGAAAAGTACTAAAACCTGATAAAGTACGAATAGTAACTATTCACTTGTTGTGATAAGCTCTAATTCGATTGTAAAATAAGTTATAGAATGACTAAAGTTTGTATAGTTCTTAATAAAATATGTGTAATATTACGAATAATTTAAGTAATGGTCATGATACTTTAAGTGATGATGCATAAAAAATATTTATAATTGTAAGTTGCAAAATTATGTTTTTTATTTTTTTTATTTATACTATTTACCTTTGTTTTTTCATCTTTTATGTGTTGATAACACTATGATAAATTATTTGTATTTCTCTACAGCACTTTAAGAAAAATGTTTTCTTAAGTAGAAAATACATAAAATTAAAAAAGATATATAAAAATAAGGTAAAATATTCAATGACAGAGAATTTGTAAGTAATCAATAATTGACAACTTAAATTCTTTAATAAAAAAAAAGTTTATACAAGCATCTAACCCATCGCCTTATCAAATTCCTTAGACATTATTTTATAATTCCTTAGATTTTTTATTGAAATTAAATTTATATTTTAATTGAAATACTACCGAAACTACGGCTTCAATTGTGAGAAGTAATTTGCGCCTAAAATAATCGTATCTGGTGTACACTGGGACACGAAAAATACTTCAAATTATCAATCATTTTACATTTTTAACTATAACTGTTGTACAGTAATGTAATAATAATAACAGTAGATGTTAAAAATATCTTGTACGAAATTTGCAATAATACATATGGATGTTAATAACTGTTGCAAGAAAATAAATATTCAACAGCGATTGTCGTGTTAGAACAGCACGTGAAATAAAAGGAACTGAATGATTTTTTTCATAACATATTATTTTATCTTTTCATCGTTATATTCTTATTGGAAACAGTACATTGCATTAAATTATAACCTAGACAGATTTGCGTAACATGCATGTTAATGTAAATTGTTTACATGTTGATCCATAGTAAATTTTTCCTTGCGGAAATTAAAATTACAAATTATTTCCACTAATTTATATAGACAATTTGCTTTAATTATTAATAAAGTCGAATAATAAATAAATTACACACAGTTTTTTTGATGGATTAAAAGTCTGTTTCAATTAGTAATATTATTTAAATACATGTAAAAATGATTTTTATCAACAAGCTTTAATATATAAAACAATTCAAACTCTTTTGTATAATCAATTACTGTGTACTTTATATTAGTAAAATAATATTTTCTAAAGTATTACTTTAAACAATTTGTTTATTAATTTAATGGTACTATTTATTTATATTGTATATTGTAAAAAGATCAATTTTATCCAATTTTCCAATTTTATATTTATTTAAGACTTTATTTGTTATATAAATTACTAATTAACTACGTTCCATAATTCATATAAAAAACACGTTGTATCATGTGTATTGTTTTATTAAATAATGATATCAATGTAACTTTTGCATTGTTTTAACAATTTTATTATTTTAAATAAATGAATATGTTATTATAAATGTATTTTAAGTAAAATTTCCTTTTCTCTTTTTCAACATGAACTCTGCGTGATATGTCAGTTTAAAAATATCCAAGCAGAAATGATAATAGCATGGTGCTTATATGAGTAGAAAGACGAAACTAAAAACAAACAATATTTTATTCGTTATTTATAAAATACAAATAAATGTTAAATTATTTTTATCATCATCTTCATCATCATCATCATTGTGATTATTATTATTATTACATAATAATGAAATAAAAATTCCAATTTGATAAAGTATTCGAAAACCGAATTGATTCCATATAGACTAAAAAAAAAGCATGCTTTATATTTGTTAGTTCGATAATCAAACAGTGAAGATTTGAATTTCCTTCCAGATACTATTATATATTTGGATTAATAATAAAATAATAATTTAATATAATTTATACGATTTAGGAATCAAACTAAATTGTTCTAGTGACGAATTCATACATTTAAAAGTTAGTTAAACTTTTCATTTTTTCAATTTCTAAACACGTTGTCATACAAATACTTTAGTATTTTTTAATGACTAACCTACATTGAAGAAAGAAACTTATTTTTTAACAGTAACTTCAAAAAATTATTTCGGATTAGAAGTTATTTAAAGGTCCAAATTTAAATTTTCAAAACTTTCTAGTTAAAAAGTAGTTTGTTTTTTATTAACACAGTAATTAGAAAATTAATGTTTCTTCGCACGCCTGTGTTACGAAACCTATTTTAATTAGCTAAAATGTATTATATAATATTATGTGAAATGAACAAACGGATTACTTTTTTTTTTTCTTTACTTTTTTATATGCATATTTCAAAACTGTATGAAAGCCAATAATTGTTTTATAATAACGATAAATAAATAGAGAAAGAACATTATAAATTTAATAATTATATTACTAAATATAATATTGATTTTCAAAATCATGCACTTATAAAACTCAATTCAATGGTGAAACCTATATCTTTTAATGATAAAAATATTTGTCCATCGTGTGTTTTATTGAAAATTAAGCAATCTTAAATCCAAAATATTTTAATTCAACTATAAAAGAAATTTCACAGCTAGAAATGTAAGATTATATTTTTATTTATCGCTTTCATTATAAATAACGGTATGTTGACTCAATATATATTTAACAATAAGGTACCGTAATAGCAATTGAGATATACAACCGCAACATAATATTTTTCGCCGTATATATTAGCTATAGCTGTCTAACCTAACAAACTAATATTTCTTAAAAATAGAACATTTATATGAACAACGAGATTGTAGAACACTTACATACTTCATCTAGGTCATAACATAACTTGTGAGAAATATATGCGCGTCTGTGTTACTTATTTCTTTATTTATGTAAAAAAATGAAATGTATACAGCAAACAATTTTATGTGGAAAAAACATTGACGAATAGTAGCAAGGGAAATATTGTAGATTTTCGTTAAGAATTATGTAATTCTACAAAACGTAAGACATCATACAATATTGCATATTTTAATTTTGTATTCATGTTTTATTTTTACTTGAAAGCGTGTAAACAAGTACACAAAAAAATGAACACAAAATGTAAACAGAAAAACCTTAATAATGAAGGGAGTTATACGTGTTCTTAAGAGAGACAAGTATCATAAATTCTAATAAGTTACTGAAATTCAGTAACTAGTAATTAACGATACTTCTTTCAACCGAACATACGTTTGGCTGTTTAACTATTAATGCAAACGGTACAGTTATCACGCAATTGGTCTTTATAGAGTCAATTTAACAGGTCTCTAAAGCAATTATTGAACAGAAAAAAAAAAAAAGAAAAAGAAAAATTGGTGGAATTGTGGTGAATGTTTCCCGAATACGCTGTCAAGCGAACAATTAATTTCATAAGTCTGTACATATAAATGTGAAATAACGAAACAGTTTAATAGGAAATTTAATGCTTTTAAATATAAGACAAGCGAATTTTCATGTATGCAACAAACTTGTTCGTACTTAATTAAAAGTAAGTGGATAAACAAATAAGTTTTATAATACGATAATAACTGAAATCACTTTGATGTGTTAATTGTTAATTAATAAACACTTCCACGCTCAAATACTGTATAACAAATTATTTTACTGTTACGCATCGACATTTGTTATTACATATAAAGATACCTTTATTGGACACACACGATTTTTGAAAAAACTAGTATAATTTCAAGAATTGTCAGTATTCTGGAATTAAAACAAAATTTTAATTAATCAGTGTTGCTAGAATTGGTCAACAGATCAAAAAATTACAAATTCGTTTCAATAAATTTTGACACGTTTCATTAATGGGATTTTTAGAAACTTACAATTAGACATTTTTCGAGTTTTTTTATAATTTTTTAGAAATATGTTTCATTCAGGAAATGAGCATATAATTTTTTCATTTAAGATAGCATGAAAAAAACATGTAGACAGAATACTTCTTTTCATTAGATAAATTAAATTTTAGATTTTTAATTTGAAAAAAGAACAAAAATCCTACAAAGTTTGTGCAAATAACGATAATGATGTGCACCGACAACTATAATTATTCATATTACGCATCATCTATCTCTACCGACAATGTTATACTCACTCTAATCAGAACGGAAAATCGATCGTTTAACAAGTTCACCAATAAGTATCTCTTGCTAACTTATGTAATTAAGCATCTTTCAATCGCGATTTCGATTAAAACATTCGCAGAAAATAATTTAGTAAGGGGAAATTCCCGTGATTTCACATCCGCGCAAAATCGATTTTCAGAATTTAAATAAAGAAAAAAAAATCGGACGAAAAGGCATCATCGTTTTCCATCTCTTCCACGTTTCTGTTACTGCATGCGACCTACCATTTTTTTTTTTTATTCTGTTTCATCATCTTTGCCCGTGCGAGTGTAACGATCGTTATATACAAACGGAACGGATTTTTACACGACTTACTCTCCATTCTTCGTCTCTTTTTAATTTCAGGAAAAAATACGAGATATCGATAAATTTTCTATGAAAAGGATATTTCGTGATGCCAGGATATGAAGCTTTTGTTCCCGAATCAATGCAAGAATTAAACGAACGATAATAAAATTGAATTTAACATTGAACGAAAAAATCCAAATAAATGATGTTTAGACGTTGTTGTTTTTTCCTATCACCTCCAGTGAAGGCTGAAGATATTACAGCCTTTTTAATCTATCCATTTTCAAATATTACAATTTTTTAAATGGAAGGAAATGAACATAATGTGTGTACAAAACAAAAACCAAAATTTATATTTGAATTTATACGTACGTATGATAGCGTGATAAAAAGGACCGATATATTCAGTTTCTTAATATACGTATGAACTAAAATTGATTCTTAATATGAATGTGTAATTTTTAAAATTGACTTCCATTGATTTCGCTTTTGTGATAAATTATTGAAGTAGCAGGAAAAGCATGAGATTATGAATTATTAATTTTAATTACGGAGAAAAGATATGATTAGCCGAAATTGACTTTCTAACCACCGATATTAAGTTTAATGAAAAATCGCGTATTGTTATTTTGTATTTGCGTGAACTGCATTAATTAAAGATAATTGCGTTTGCTAATCTTGTACAGTAATTTATATGGAATATATGAATCGTGATCAAAGGTACTGCGACAATTATCTCTTCGTAGTTCAGTTACTTAGCATTCATATAAAACCAGTTTTTGAGACCTCATAAAAAATTTCATTAACAAAATTTACATCGTTATAAAAAAAAAAAAAAAAAAAATCAACTTCTACATTATTTATAATTAACGAAAATCGATATTGTTATGAATTCAAAATGCACTTTTTATGCAAATAGAATGTTATATCGTCCAAATTATCAGAAAAGAGCATTTATTTATGAAGAAATAAATTGTTTAACGTTTCATTTGGAACTTCGGATTTGTCAAATTATTTTTTATTTGTGTCTACAGATTTGTTTCATTTTCGTTATGCAAAAAAAAAAGAATGGTTCGAATGACTGTGTATTTTTTTGTTTGAAAAATATGCAAGATGCACGGAAGTTCATGATTTAGAACGAGATAAATTATTTGATATAAATTTATTACAGAAACAAATTTGAAACCTTTTTAAAAAAGATGAGAGAATTTATTGTATGTTTTGTAAGAAAAGTGAAATGATGTCGTATTAAAAAGAATAATAAATTATTATTTATGCTCAAAAATTTTTATTATTGTTATTATTATTATTACTATAATAATAATTATTCCTATCTCTGCATCCACCTTGTCATGGTAGGGAGGTTTGAGCGGTTGGTCAAGGAAGTAGTGAACTATGCCGGTGAGGTTACCCGTGTCGGAAAGGTCTCTGCGGAAGTCGTCTTGACTAATGGATGCCACCATTACGTGGTCTTGGTGCACTTCGATTCTCCAATCGTAGGGCACCTTGGAGTGGGATGTGGTTAGGCCCGAAACAACGTATTCCCAGATCACGCAGTGGGGAATACTGTCTAAATATAGGGGATTAAAAAATATTAAAAAAAAAATCTCTCGCGGATACAAAGATCTTCTTACAAGGCCATTGAAACCATCCGGGGCAATATGACACAGCTCTCTCTAAAGGGCAAATTTAATAAACTGCCTTCACAACTACAAAAATAGTCTTGGGATGCTGTTTCCCAGAATAGCACTTCGGAAAAACCGCCTACTAAACAGAAGTCCAAAAAGTATCTCAAGTTGTTGCTCTCCGGGAAAGGGAAAGGTCTCAGCGAATTCCATAATGCACTCAGTCTCCGGTAAAAGGTGGTTGTATCACTGGAAGCCAGCAGAAATATATAAAAATTTATAAAAAATCGACTTGCTTCCTCAGAGGAGTTGTCGGCACAGGAGCGCAAGGATCCATTCTCAGTTCAGGCAGAATTTCAGTGTCTAACTCTATCATGCTCTACAACATCGAAATATGGACGGATGCACTCTCGTAAAAAGGGTACAGAAATCGATTAAGCGTCGTATAAAGACGTACAACTTTGAGAATCGTTTGGACCTATAGAACCGTGTTTGAAACTGCATTCTCATGGTGCATAGGATGATACCCATCCAGTTTGGTACAAGAGTGGAAGATGTACAGCGGGCCCGCGGAGTAGAAAGCACTCGCTCAATGGAAGCCTAGCAACAACGAATCGCGAAGAAGATAAACAGCACAACTCATTCCGACCTTGAATCTATGGACCAATCGTCTTCATGACGACAACGGTGATTGCCTTGATTCAGTTACTTATCACGGTTACTTTCGAGCGTATCTGCATAATCGTGTCATCAGACATCACCATACGTATTCAGATTCTTGAAATTACATACTTTACATGAAGAAACGGGAAGAAAAGTATCTGTTTTTCTGTCTTTCAAAGAGCATCAAGCGATGCGAGCAAAGATCGAAGAATGTGCTTTTTGAATTCGTATGCAAAGACTCCACTCTAGAGTAATGCGAGAGGAGTTTGTGGGGTGATCACGCATCGAGTGACAAGCGTTTGTGGGTTTTTAGTTGGCGAGTTCAATGCGCCGTAGAAAATTGCGAAACCTTCACGGTGTCTATTATTAAAATTTTCCCACTTATCCCCATAAAACATTATTATATACTATTATTATTCTATATTCAAAAATGTGTAATTTCTTTTTTTATAAGACAAGACAACTCTGAGGGACATAAGAATAAAAAATTCTTACTGATATTGAAGTTTTTTTTTTTAAGTTAAATGTAAAACTAATCTTTTCCCACAATCAAATAAAATATTTATCAATTTGATTCCTGCAGGACTTTCCTGTCACAAAAATGAGTAAAAATTGACAAATTTGTTTTTCAATACGAATTTATTTTTATTTATATATATATATAGAAAAAAAGAGAGAGAATGGATTGACATGTTAAAATAAATTCGTATTGAACAAAAATTATAATTACAAAATAATAATACTTGAAAAACACAAATTGTATGTTTTGTTCAATATTCCTTTTATATACAAAATAAACTTTTAATGTAATATAACCAAGTATAATATTGCTTTGAAATGAAAATAATTCATTAAAAAATATCTCTTTATTAAAAATTATTCAACCGTATTTTAATAAATCATCGTTTTTACATTAAATATAATGTCTAGCTTTAATAAATATTATTCAGTTATATTTAGCAAAGTTGAATAAAACTATAAAACCTCAAATATGTAACATTAATTACCATTTGCAGTCAAATAATCTTTCGTACAAATATAATTATTGCAGAAAATTGTAATAACATTCAGTTCCTTATTAGATACGTAAGAGGTAATCAAATTGTTGAAATAATGAAATATTCAGCATAAATAATTCATTAAGTCCGAAATGTAAATATCATTACACAAACTTGGACACGTTAATAGTAAAAACGTGCGTGCCTATTATATACGTATATATTCACTAACCACAACCCTCATATCATAGAGCCATTTCATTTTCGAAGGTCTTTGCGGACATGTGGGATGTGGTTGGTAAATATACGTGTTTGTAACGTACACACGCTTCCACTGTATGTAATTTTCTGTAGAAAATAGAATTTTTAGAAATTGGAACGTCACCTATGCAATAAAAATTATCTATTAATAATCTCAGCAATTGTCCTGTTAAGGCTGTGTATGAACATCTTTAAATCGAAATATAAAGGATTTAATTATCCACAAACCATTACTCAACATTTATAATCATTAAAATTATAAGTAAATAATTAACGATATATTGTTCAGTTAAAAGTATTGTGGTCGATTATCAGTGAAAAGATTATTTATTTAAAAAATAAAGTAACTAGATATTATGTTAAGTCATACTTCTAAATTTTAAATTTAATTATTTTGACATTACAAAGAACGAATTAAATTTTATATATTCAAAATAATATTAAAAAATACATAATTAAATAAAATCATTAATCAATATTACTTATATCAATGCATACGTTATAAATTATTCTAAATAATCATTTTATTAATTATACTGAATCACAATATTCATTTTACTGAACAATAATATGGAATTTGAATTTTTTACTAGGTTGTTACCATAAAAGTCTGATAATGTTTTGATCTAATCGAATTCACCGATTGATACGGAAATTCATTTGTGGTGAAATCTCAAATCTATAATTAATCTTTTGTAATTAATTTGGACATATATATTTGATTTGACTTTGTGTCTTACTTCGTATTAAGCTTGAAAATTATTTTGAGGAGAGATGAAACATTACCAGAATTGTGTAATTATTTTTTAAATTAATGTATATATTAAAGAATATACCATAATATGGATGATATTATTCTTAAATTCAAAAATCTTGAGTACAAAGTAAACAAGAAAATCTAACATTTCTTAAGAGAACATACATTTTTTAAGGCGTCAAATAAACATTTATGAAACATATATGAAGACACATAAAAATTAAAAAAATGTACGTAACACTAAATTATTGTTTAAAATATAATTTAAATATTAATTCAATGTTATAAAATGTCTAATATCAAATGTATATATTGATAGAACAAATACATAAATGGGCATAAATATATTATAATCTTACACAAATCATTTATAATTATTTTTAGACTTTTTAGATCGTTTTCAGAGCAATCACGATATAAAGGTAATCTTAAGATGTTTACGACATTTAATTAACATTTTTAAGATATCGATATATTGATATATATATATCGAATATAAATTTAATGTAATAAATATTATTTTTTGAATATTCATACATCAAATTCATTTTTCGATGTATAAACATATACTTTTACTTTACAAAATATACTATATATTTTTCATTCTTTATTATATCTTATGAAAATCATTAATTTCGGTGTAATATTTCAACTGATATTTAATGTACTATATTATTATTACAGATTAGCGAGTGTATACAGTTAGTTTTTTCGTTAAAGTAAGTTTTTTGCGTGAATGTTACATTTATGAAACTCATATGGGGTCCTGTACATAATATAAAACTTGAATATAATTTTTAATAGTAATAAGTGAAAAACGTTAGAAAACGCGTACGCGTCGTATTAACTCCGAGATATGGTACAGAGACATAGACATTTTATTATCTTGTGTATAATCGTTTATTTATTTTACTTATTTCGTCAAGGTTTATAAGAATTTAAGCTCTACATGGAATCTGTAAATTTGTAAGCGACGTAATTCGAAAAACAGAAAATGAAATATTAAAAATAAAACAGTGTGATAAATTTGGGTTTGATAGCTTGACGTTTGACAGGTCATGTCAACGCGTTCCAAAAACAATCATTAACAAAAAAGAAGCGAACCATTTGATGTAACGACAAATGAACGTAAAAAATTGTAACAATTCGTATCATAATAGCACAAAATATTGTTAAATAATTATATTGAACAATTGAAAAATGATTAAGAAAAATTTATTTAATCATTTTTCTACATTTTGCTAAATAAAATGTAAAAAAATAAATATTCCATAACATACTTTATACACTGATAGTCAACATGGCATCAATCTGACGCTAAGCTGAAGCAAGATTGATTCAACGATGATGATAAACGTTAAATAAACGTAGAAGCAACTCTGGTTCAGTATTTACAAACACTTTTGTTAACTAATTTTTTTTTAAACATTACCATTGACACAATGGTATAATTAACGCCGATTTAGTCTTGATTCAATCAGCAGGTTTATTTAGAAACGCGATAGATATTTTGTATGTAATTTAAAATACGATGTGTCGCATTAAAAATAAATTATATTTTGAATTGTACTGTGTATTTTGTAAATTGCTCAGTGAGAGTATATTAAAATTTAAAAT
>JABFOX010001998.1:0-12018 GCA_022817665.1 Axea sp. ZL-2020 | reverse complement strand
TCAGATAATATGAATTAAACCCTAAGAAGAAAGAAATATTATATTTTCAATAAAAAATAAATTTCTTAGAAAAATTTTTTAAAGTAACAACAAAGTTTAATTCTGTTGTTTTTAAGTAAATATTAATGTTCAATTATATTTATTCATCGGAATTATTAACAATATACTTTTTTGCAAAAATACACCGAAATTAGGTATTTGTGTTGTTTTGATGCAGTTTAATTTTTGATGCAAAAAATACACATAATCATCAGCAAATCCAAATAATGGAATATACCATATAATAATCCTGGTTGTGTGTTCTTGAAAGCAATTATTCTTAATTACCACACACATGAACAATCAAATGTATAATAACTGTTGTTGTAACTCACTAATTTATTAATCATTAAATTATTGAGTGAAAAAGATTAAGTACTTATTCCGTAATTTTTTTTTATTTACAACTTTGCCATATGACGTCAATTGGATTTTTAACTCAATGAAAATAAAAAGGGTCCAAAAAGACTCTTTTCAAAAAGCTTTGTGAATTGTCTGTTATAAAAATATTCAGTTGTAATATTTTTACAAATACTTGGACTAAGTGTGTGTGTGTGTGTTTTAATTAAGATCTGATTCAGGCATCTGCGCATTTAAGGAAATCCTTTTTCACCTGGAGTTCAGCATGACGATGTAAAATAGTTAGAAAAAAGTTAGACTTTGCCATAAAACAATTACAGTACCCAATTATTCACCATATCGAAGGCATAAATTAGAGTCACGTTAATAGCTCAATCAACAGCTGGTTGATTCTGTGGTTTTATTTAACATTTTTTATTAACATTATTGAGCATTAAACATGTAATTATAAACTACAGTTATTATTTATAAAATTAACTAATTCACTTTATACGTGCATCAATTTTTTTTTCTTTCCCTTTTTTTATCGACATTTAAAATGCAGTTTTGTGTGAATAATTCTATTCAAACGATTTTTTTTATTATTATTCGTGTATTTTGTAACTATGTTTATTTTAGTTTCAATTTAACGCGTTACTTCGAAACGATAAAATGAATTTTCTTTATCCTATTTATATTGAAATGAAAATTTTGCACTGCATTCATTTAAACCGCCTCATTCACTGTTTATAAAAAACATTAAATTATTATACACAAAATAAAAAATATTTCAACGACTCAAGAATGAAATATTTTATTCGTCAAATATATTTGATACGACTAAAAAAAATAATGGGTAGGTTAAATAAATTTCTTGTGAAGATTTGAAATATTTTATTGAATCCAACATTTTTTAACTTTTGATGCAATATCAATTAATTAATTAATTAATCTATTTATATTATGCAGATATTATTCACCTTGTGGAATAAAAATCTGAAACTGAAGCATACATACTGTATTTGTAAAATTAACTTTCTACATTTGTAACTTTATATTTTATTATTTTCACATCGAGTGTTTGCGACATAAAAGTTCAAAGTTGAACATCTAAACGATCAGACACAAACACTTCTACTTGATTTTCCTAAGTATTTTTTTATATATGTATTTGAATGTCTATTCAAACATTCCTTTAATTAAATGAAACGTTTAATTGTTTAGAATTTGAATTGACACGTAATTGTCATAATAACGATATTTCAGATGATTCAGACACTCATGGAATACATTATTATTTGAAATATTATCTTATATAGATTATTGTAAAAGCACTTTTACATTATTCATGGTAAAATTTCTAACGATATTAAAACGGCATGACCCGTGAAAATAGAAATTATAAATGTTTTGCAATTTTAAAATAATTTTACAAGTCAATAAATATGGTGAATTTTATAAATAATTATATACAATTTGCATATAAATATAGATGCCTGTATATCAATTTAATAATCACTAAAATTGTGAAACGATACAATGTTTTTGTGATAACATTCAGTGTGTTTAAACGATATTAAAGTTATTTTGTAATTACTTCAAATTGCAAAGCTAATATAATTATTATGATTCCAGTTGAATAATAACTAAAAACACACTTTATTCAGTTAAAGTGTTATAAGGTGAAATGTAACACTTTGAGAATTACATGAATCATTTACAGGTATTTAAGAGATTCCCAACTATATAATTGATTCATCGTTGAAATATAAAAAAAAAAAAAGGAAAATATTTAAAAATGTGACAAATTATTACTTGTTAGTTTGACATTTTATGTGACTTATCTTGTGATCTGTCAAATTAGAATTTTGAAGTAAACTGCAAAAGTCTAATAATTTATAGACACATTATTCTTTAATCGTTTTAAATTTAAACAATAATTTAAGCATAATTTATGTGAATATCGATTCACACATTGTAGAAAAACAGTCGTTCGAGGAACAGATGTATGAATAAGAAGATTCATTTTGAATTTATTTTTTTGCATAAATAATCTATTGTTCTTTTACTAATAATAACCCGCGAAAAATCAATTTACCTATGGACGTGCTTTTAGCAAAATGAACATTTTTTAAAACATCAGTTTCGTAGCAAAACTTGATATCTAACTTTTACAACTACGCAATATTTAAAGGAAAATTTGGTTGATTTGTTATTTATTATTAATTTGAAGAAATTAATTAAGAGTTATTTTTCTCCTAAACCTACGTAGCATGAAATTTGTATTACATAATTTCAAATTTTTTCAATTATAATTTAATATAAATTAACAGTTAGCAGACACACATGTAAAAATTAATTTAATAATTACACATTTGTTAATGAAATTAATTTACACTGTTGTATTTAATTACGAATTTATAGTAATCATTAAACAGAATAAAGTCCCGGAGGAAATTATTTCGCGTAAATAAAATAGTCAGATGTTTTAAAGAGAAAAACAAAAAACGAAAAACCAAGAAAATGAGCAATAATTTCAAAGTGCAGTTTGTTCAAAATAGCTAAAAATATCATGAAAATTGGTGTCTGTTTGTGAAAATAGCTTGAATGAAGAATTGTACTTTAAGGTTTCCTAAGAATCACTTTTGATGCTACAAGTGCTAACACATGTGTTGTAAATTTCTGATTCGTTCACTAAATTTCACATACGTGCAGATGTCATCCTCATTCTTTCCAACGAAATTGTTCATAAAAGTTTGTATTCCAAACGCATTTACACTGCATCATTTATTAGTATTCGTATAATTAATATGTAATTTATCGTTTTATCTTTGTTTCCTTGAAGTCATTTCTATTTAATTTCTATTAATTATATTCGAAATTGTTAAATTCGTATGCAGAAAAAATAAGCGGTCTCGTATGTTTATGCAATGATAACCTATTGCAAAAATCAGCCATGATACTTGGCTTGGGAGATTATAATAAATAAGTGCTACAATTTATGTACATAAATTATGTTATGTATTTATGATCTTTTAACATTTTTCAATAAAAATATTTCTGGAAGAGCTGTTTTTCTAAAAAAAAAAAAAAAAAATCAAATCAAATTTATATTTGAATAAAAAGAGTAACTGATCAATAAATGACAGTGCTCCTGCAAAAGAAAATTAATATTGTTTTAAAGGTAACATCTGAAGATATTTAACGTGTCACGTACAAAAATATTAATTCACTTATTTTATAAGGAATGCATTTTGGAATATTATTTGTATTAATTTATAACTAATGCACAAGCAATTTGTTTTTATTTCTTCCATGTTACTTCTGTCTTTATTATTACTACATTATTCGTGTGAAATGCTTAACATAAAAATAGTACACTCGATTTCCATTTTATGCAACAACTCGGGACCGGAAGCGTTCACTTTATGCAACAAGTACCAACCACCGCAAAATTTTCGATAGCGCTAATGTACGTATGATGTATGATTATTTTTTATATCATATATGTTCCGTATATTAAAATAACATTTTTTGTCAATTTAAAATTAATGTAAAAATGAAATGTCTAACATAATCATTATTATTTAATAAATATTTAATAATCGATACTATTTTATTTATATTAATATCTATATTTGTTTATAAACAATTTAATTACAATTATTGTTATTAATGGCATAATTAACTTCACTTTATTTTAAACTTTAACAATTGTTTTATTTTAATAAAAAAGAAAAATAAATCAATATTCAGTCATGAAATGCAAATATTATAACTGACTTTCATAATAAAAATGTATGTTATTATCACAATGTATTAATTAGTATGTATGGGATTGTAACAATGCATTTGATTATTAATAACATACGTTTCAATTATTACTTTATTATTTTAAAATTTTGTAACTTACGCATCAAATTTTTTGTCAAATCCGTTATATGAACTGATAAGATTTCGTTGCTTAAAATGGAAGTTGTTAATTAAATTTATTTAAACTGCTGAATCTAACATCTTTATTTTAATAAAGTATTAATTTGTATTTTTATATTATATATTATTATACTATACATGATTTATTATTTATATATTTATTATTTATATATATTAATTAAAATACCATATTTAAGAAATACAATTATATTACATGCAATTATTGATTATACAAAAAATACATAGTTGCATAAAGTGAAAATTAAGTTTACCATTTTATAATTATAATATTATCAAATATAGTAGTTAACAGCATTTATAGTGAAATAAATATTACATTCTTTAATGCTAAAAAAATTAGCTGCAAATTGGTTATAGTTGTTGATAGTTTTTTGATCAATTATTTTGAATTCATCAGCGACTTTATTTTATCTTGAAAAAAATTCATTACTATTTTGTGACTTGTTCCTTATAGGACTCAACTGAGGCTGCCTAAATTAGGAAGCCTGCGCTGACCCTGCGGGAGTAATCTATACAGATTCTACTTGTGATTTTAACTCGCTAATTCGGAAGGATCGTGAGGAATAACAACCATCCGTTCAATTATCATGATGACTCAACGAATTAATGCCACCCCCGGATAATGCACATGTAAGTACATCTGAAATAAATCAATATGACAATAGTATATACTGTCAAATCGTCTGACTAAACATAATTTTACTTAAATAATTATTACTTTAAGTACCAAGCCTTACACTACATAAAGTCATTTCTTCGACTCACTGACTTATACCGTGTCAAAACTAAAATTTGTCAACTATAAGAGTCGACTTGGATCTTTTCATATCAGTTTTTGTGCTTTTGATAATAGATCAGTGTATGACCCAAAACAGAATTAAGAACATAATTATAAAGACTCATAATTAATCTTTATAAAAAATAATTATACTTATTTTGTATAATTATTTCTACATATGTAGATAGAACAAATAAAGAACTTTGGATAAAAAGAGATTGATAAAAACGTTTATCTTAAACGGTCAATAATTGTATTTTACCCAGTTACAGATACTTTCAAAATAATATAAAATTAATTAGAAAGAAATATAAATGTAATCTCAATATTACCCAATAACTTTGAAATGAGTATTTTGAAAATTCAATATTTATATAATAAATTCCCAAAAGTTTATTTCAATAAAAATTAAATTCAATATTGAATGTATTAAAAATTCATTAAAAATTAATAGCTCACATTATAAATAATTGTTATATAATTCGAGTACAACAAAAAATCAATAAATATTAATAACTCAAATTATGAATATTTGTTATATAATCATAACAAAGCAAAAAATCAAATACGAGTATAAAATAAATTTAAGATGTAAAAAGCAATAAATAATGTCTTGGAAACATTTTAATTATTTGCATTTACATTTATATTTTTAATTATTACTCATTTCGAAGCAAATATTTTATTATCGTTCGTCAGTATAATGTACTGTGCAATCCGTTTATTTGTACATTGTTTATATGTTCATTTATACACTGATACTGTACAGTCTCATTAAAAAAGCACACACATACAAAGGAAAACATTAAACATATATAAACCTGGTATATGCAAAAAAGTGTATATATCAACATTCGAATACAAATTGCGGAGTTACAAAATAATTGTATGTAAATTGTACTATTTATACAAATAATAATATATCTATAAAAAAGAGGATAAAATGTTTCATGTTAATTGTTCGCGTTAAATAATAAAATTACGTAATAAAATAATTTAGTTAACAGATAAATAATTTGAAACTCATCATTACACACCAACTCATCATTTATTTTTTCTCTTTCACAACATTTTTGGTATATCCATTTTCATATTATTCATGCTCAAATTATTGATAAAAAAAATTAAACTTCTTCATTTTTCATTTCGAACTTGAAAAAGTGTGTTTCGACAAATATCAACTCCACATGTCATTAAATTTATCACCAACAAATGATCTCGGTATTTGAATTATTTGCCCAGAAACAAGCAATGGAAAAATTATTCTTTCAAATCAAGCCCACATTGATCCTACCAAGTTGCCTTTGGTAACCGAGAGTACCGTTAAAATATGTAAGAACGTTTTTGATCACAACTTGACGACAAATATGAACGTTCGACTATACACGACCCCGAAGTACCACCGTACCTCGCACACTCCTTGACCACTCAAAGAATAAATTTAGAAAATAATTCGAAAGAAATCATCCTGAATGACAATGCACTGCGAGGCAAGCTTTCACTTTTCGAGTCGACAATTAAATCAGTCAAAGCACCGACGAAGTTTAAACACCAAGATCGAGTGAAGAAGATTGGTACCGCGACGCGACTCGGTTTGGCCTTTTCGTCTTCAACGTTTTGGCCAACGAACTAAAGTTTTGTCAGTTTGGACCTCCCAGGAGACGTCTGCAATCCTGGCTCGTGTCGATATCTCGGCCGTTATTATTATTTTTAATTAATATATTGTTCATAAATCAAACATATCGAATTAAATCGAATTCTCTGGAAATCAGAGGATTTTCTATGCGTGCAAGGGAAACTTGCTTGCGGCAATTAGAGTGAATTTTTCTATCGTCAAAAGCTGATTGAAAATCAAGGCCAATGTCGAGAAACAATAATCCACTGGATCATTGCAACGCGTAACCTTCTTTTAAGAGACAATGCGGTTCGAGAATGCAAAGTGCCACAGAACCGACAATCTTTCTGCGTTGTTGCATATTAATTGCCACGTTTTGCTAATTGTTCCAGTAATGCGTTTATCTTGTTATTAATTTCACGTGTCGCCGGTGCTACTCGCTTTTCTCGCATTTTTTGCAGCCGGTTTCTATTTCATTGCAAACAAACGCTGGTCTGCAATTTTTCTCGTGTTAAGAAACACTTCTGATAAGATCTACTGAATGCAATAGTTAACGGAGTGACTTCTCAAAGTTACTACTTCGTAACCAAGTTTACACGTTGAAAGTGCAATAACGAGCACGGTTGCTTAAGATCCCAGGAAAATGATACATCACTTTACATTTCGAGCGATAAAAAATATTGAAAGATGATCTGATCAGGATGACCGAAACATTCTTGTAACGAATGGAGTTTTACTTAATGTTGTAACTGGAATAAACATGGAGTGTTTCGTTTCATCGATCTTTAATCAAGTTTTGAAGAATCGAATCACTGTAAATAGGCTAAGATAAAATTTTTTTTACAATGCAGCAATGTAAATAACTTAGTATTTTAACGGTCAGGGTAAACATCATTTTTTGCACTGACATTTGTGCGAGTTATTTTTAGTTTAACTGTATCGGTAACTTTTCACATGTTTTTTTATTTTCATTGCATTTTATTTGAAATTGCCATTCGTTATATTTTATAACAATAAATATAACTGCAATTCTCGACAAAGGATCTGAATTAGACATCATCCATTTTTTACGCCATAAAAAAAAATCCGTTAATTTGATTGAACTGTGCTGTGTAGTAAATATGATTTATAAGTGATAAAACTTTGGATCAAATAAAACCGTTCAATTTAAAAATTTAAAAAAAAACTATTGTAATTGATTTGATGCGCAATAAATGTTTATCTTATCCTTAACAAAATATGAAAATCTTGTTTGTCATGTATCGCGTGTCGTTAAAGCGTCAGAGAAACGTATATTAAATGGTCAAGATATTTTGTAAAGCATTCACCTAACATCTTAACGGGTTATAAGGATTATAACAGAGGTTTGTTTATGAACATAAAAATATGTCAGATTTGTCGAGATCATGTTTTATTAAAATATTATATTTTTCTTTAATACGATTAAGTTTATTTAAATGATAGCTAAATAACAATATAATATTATAAATTAACGAAAATGGTATAGACAAAAAAAACAAATCATTTATAAAAATCACATATTGTCGACGCTTTGGATCCGAAATTGATCCCTTATCAAGATATTTTGATACATCAATTGATAAGGGATCAATTTTTGATCCAAAACATCAACAATAGGTGATTTTTATAAATGATTTGTTTTTTTTATCCGTATCATTGTCGTTGATTTCAAATATTATACATTTATATAAACGTTAATCTATGTTTAATAATTAACAATATAAGTTATTAACTTTTAATTATAATACAGCAATAGTATATTACGCAACGAGAACGGAAATCCCACCCTCGTCGCGTATATTATATTCTACAAAAGTAAGAGAAACTATTATGTTCCATGAGTGGCGGAAAAGTGCGCAATTTCAGACCGGACAAGCAGTGGTGTACCCTACAAGCGAATAATATTAAATAATATTCCAGAACTTTTATTTTAACATTTTAATATTCCTTTAACGTTCCTAGAATATTACTTAATGTTATTTGATGATAGGCTAGCGGGCGCGAAAGAAGCTCTTTCCGCTTGATCTAAAATCGTACACTTTCCGTCCTGTAAACGGGCATAGAAAGTAACATTGAGAATTAATTGCAAAAAAAAAAAAAGACTTTTATCTTTAACTCATGCAACCAATAATTTCACTTATCCTTATTTACAAATACCACAAAGCTTTTTTCCCAAATTACATATATGGTATTAAATACTAATCTGCAACTCTAATGCAATACAATTTACTGAAATTCAAGTATTTGTATTCCAATCTTTAAATGGGCATAACTAAAAATAAGATTTTCAGTTAAAATGAAACGAAGGATTGCAAAAAACAACGAAACGTATACAAGGTCGAAAATCGAAATACCGAATATTCAAAATTATGAATTCAATCGTCATTCATACATTCGTTTTGGAAAAAATGTTTGTTTTTAAGCTCTTTTACTTCATAATGTGTGATCCACCCATTTTTTATCTTTCATTCGGTTTCTGAAATTTAAATTTGAAATTGAAAGGCATTCATTCGGTGTGTGGAATGTCGTGTGGAAAATTTAAATACGATTTAATTGATTCCTGTACGCTGGGGATTTTTCGAATGCGCAAAGAATGTAATCGACACCTCGTACTTGGTTGCAAGACAGCGAGACGAGGAATTGAATTTTCTTAAAAGGCAATGCATCATTTGACAGATATCTCGCAGCTCATCGCAAAACGCAAAGCGTCCTTTGGAATAAAACAGAAGAAAGGAAACATAATTACAGAATCAGCGACATTACGCAAAATAACGCCGTAACAACATATTTTCGTGCATATAATACTTATGTAAGGAAAAAGAAAAACAAGAAATTCCAAACAATATTTTATATCCGTTTGCAAATCAGCGAAGCTTCAATTGCAAATAATTGTGCTTGACACGAAGTAACGGGAAACGAAAACATTTCCGCGTCTTGTCGCGGATCGACCGTCAAGCACGCCACTCACGATATAATTTTCGTGCATGACGCAACTCCGATGAAATTTTTTATTCGGATTTCGGTAATGCGCAGTTGACTTATTTGACAACTAGAAACGCCAGGCTTCCTGGTAGAACTTAATCTATTCGCTTTTGATAGAAACGTATCGCGGTAATGACGACTGATGTACGGAAAAGAAAATCATCAGTTGGAACACTTTCAGTGAATTATGGGATAACATGAATTAATCTCGAAATAATTATGCGTCTGAACGAATAGAAATAGAGTTTTATTAGTATCGCAAAAAGTGTTTGTAATACAAAATTATAAACGCATTAAATAAATTGAGAAAATGTTTTTTTTTTTTTAATTTAGAAATAGAACTGAAAACTAATTTTTATTCTTTTTGTTCTGTTATTTGTGGTACGTATGTTTGAAAGCTGAACAGTTTTACAACTGATAATAAGCATATGAATACTTTGTTTAAATTATCTTTTATATTTTTTAGAGCTAAATACTTATTTCTACAAATATAATATTTTTTCCAACATCTTTATTTCAATGCTTGTTTTGTAGTGCGAATGAAACTTGGTATAAAACTATTTCTAAAACATTAAAAGGAATAAGTATATATAAAACATTTTTCTTTGTTTCATTGGTGGGAAATTTAATCTTCAAATTTGTTTTTTGTTTTTTGTTTTTTGTTTTTTTTTTGTACGATAACTGGTCCATTAATTATCCGCCTTATTAAAAGTTCTAGTTGATCGATTCGGACTGGTTATTTTTGCACTACAGGTACTGTTCCAAATTTATGTCGACAACTCTGATTTAAAGTCCATTGTGAATTATTGAAGTTTTAACCAAGAATCGATAAGTTGGATTGGGATTATTGAATAGAATACGAGTTAATTGAAACCTACTGAAAGTAGTGTATTTTTTGATTAATCAAAAGGAATGTGAGAAGAAATAACGCAGTTTATAGAAATATCAGGCGGATTAGTTAAATTAATATTTTTGTAGATTCTTGAGTAAAATATAAACAAAAAATAGCGTTGTTTTAACATTTGAAGACATTTTCGTAGAGTTTAACGAAAAATATAAATGTTTTATGGTGACCATATAACAATATTACGTATGACTATTGAATTATAATAGCGTGAATGTAAAAATATGAAGTTTCCAAATGATTAAAATTATATCAGAGTTAATGTCAAATCCAGCGTCAGTTCTAGAGTAGAAAACTGCAACATTTAATATCAAATCTAATGTCTAATATAAGTAACTGACACCAAAACTTTTATTAGACATAATATCACGCACAGCGTGTCTTTCGTAACCTAGACTTGATATCAGTTTTGACGTTAGATAAATTGCATTTCTTATAAATAATATCTAAACCGCAGATTCATGACTATGTACATTATTTCAAAGAACACATACTATGAATCATCTTGAAACCAATCATTTCAGTTAAAATGTATTCCTTTTTAAGCAGTAATCATTAATCAACAAATACTATTTTTAATAGGTTTTAATCATTACGCCTCTAACTTTCGCATTTTTAATTGTAATTTTAATCATTTTCAATGATTCTTTGTTGTGAACAAAAATTGCAGCAAAAAATCATTCAGCGTAAACTTTCGTTCGAAGAAAGCAATGCTTGTGAGAAAGAAGAAGTGATTTCAGAGCTCTATTTATTTAAAATCAGAGTCGGATTCGCATATCATTTTCTCAAACCTTAGGCAATTGCGATTGATTCCGTGCGAAGTAAATAACTATTTATTATTAAATCTATATTCAAACGGAAATCCCTTTACATTATCACATCAGAGAATACCAAACCGAATTATTGCACGCGATAGGGACTTTTATGGCAATTGTGCAATAACGCTGAGGGCATGTTTTCTTGTTCAAGGAACGTATCATTTACCGCGCAATAATTTTCTGTTGTGGCGCAAAATAACTTTTCCATCGATCAAAATCGGACAATTCTTTTGACAAACGCAAAATGGACTCCGTAACGAAATTCGTCTAATTTATAAATCGTTTGGATAATACATACAAGGGTCTTCCATTTACGTGCACTCGACCCTATTTGATTCCAGATTGATGGCTCGACTCTACGTGAGCTTTAATTCGATTACAAGCTCGAGGAACGATCGATTTAACGAAACAGTATTTGCTCAACGATGAAATAATGGGCGCAAACCAATTGCAACAACATTCTCGTGTAGAATGGAAAATGATTCCGCGCTAGTGGAACCGCCAACCGTTGCGTGACTTGTCCTTTCCTTTGGTTCTTCACCTTCCCCATGAATTTTGTCACACAAGT
>JABFOX010001997.1:0-12019 GCA_022817665.1 Axea sp. ZL-2020 | reverse complement strand
AAATTAATGTATACTAGCAGAATTTTATTTTTTAATTTATTTTGCATGTTTATTTTAAAATAGCTTATGTTTGCAAAAGTTACGCGATATTGAACTTTTATTTCTTCTGTATATATATATATATATAAATAAATCTGTTTGATTATAGATATGAGTAAAAGTATAAAATAAATAGCAATATTATCATTATGGTCAAAATAATTGCATTAATAAAGGATTTTATTAAATAACATAACAATTTTATTGTAAATGTTATGAAGACTACTGAAATAGTTTTATACACGTGTGTGTAATACATTTAACATTTACAGCAAGATTAAAAGGAATGGAATAACATTATAATTCAATTTTTAAATAATTGCCATGCTTGAATCACATGCAGATTTGCGACAAATAAATAAGTCGTCTTTCCTTTGTTACCGTTTCAATTTGAATCAAGACTATTTTTTACTGTTTGAAAAAATATCATTCAACATATGCCAATAACAGAAAACTTATTTTTCGGATATTTATCAAATTAAATATTAGTTAACGTTTAATTCTTCTTCAATTTTGCATTACGTTAGATACTGATATGTACATGTAGACACTAAATTATGAAACTTTCTATTCGTATCAGTTTCTAGATTAAATTACCTCGCCGTAATCACGAAGATAAATAGCATACGTAAATCGTATCGTGTTTCTTTAGATAAATTTCGGAATCTTAATTTTAAATTGGTGTTACTTAGTGCTTATAAATTATTAATGCCCAACACTTTAAAGATTCATCTATTACTTCTAATTGATGATCCAAAATTTCTGAATTTTTCATCAGCTTCACTTAAAATTGTTCAAGCTTCTTTCAACAATATTAGTCTCAATCTTTACCCAAATTCAAACGAAATACAAACATAAAAGCCATTTTATTAAGTGTTTCATTTACGAACGTATAAATTTATTACTCTACATTTATGAATAGAACTTCGATAATGTTAAAATAAATGCATGCATGCTATAAACAATTTCTAGAATTATAAAGAACATTAGAATTTATAGGATTATGTTTTAAACAATTTACAATTGCCGAACATTAAATGTAAATGTGAAATTTTCTAGCGACATAAACGTAATAATTTTAAGGAGGTATTGCAGTAATATATAACAATTATAATTAATTATATTGATTATTTTGTGTTTTAACATTAGGTTGTTTGTTTTATTGAAGTTGTATATTTAATATTAAAATACTACAATATTAGCTTATTACTGTATATAAAAATACAATTTTTTACGCGTATTAAATTATTGAATACAACTGTACGATTATATTTATATGTTATACATATATGTCAAATCCAGTTTCAACCACTTGACACATTTAACTAAGCTTTCTACAAATGTTTGCCTCGTAACCAAATATAGTAATGAAATATCATTTAAAAATTAATTTAAGTAATATAAAGCATTTCGTATTTGCATCGGAAAGTTATAAGAAATTTAAATTATTTGTTTATTAAATATGTTTGTCATAGTAATTAACATTATTTAAATTAAGCGAAATGCTTATTTATTCTACTACTTGAATGAAGTTACTAAACAGCAAAACACATAATTATAACAATACAGTACGTTTATAACAACCCATTTATCATGAATACAAAATTCAGTATTTAATCATTGAAATCCAATTTAATAAATACACCTACGTACACAATTATACAATAAATTTTACACCACTATAAATAAATCGATAAAAAAATGTAATTAGATAAGTAGGTTGATAAATATTCTCATGTTCAGTAAATATATCACTTTAAATAATTTAAATAGGTAATTTTTAACTGCTTAAAGCTTCCACTTATTGAATCCACAACGAATGTATTAATTAATTAATTTATTATTAATTGATTATTTATTAATATTTGATAATCAGTACATGTTATGCATTAACTGGAATTTGTTAATACGATACATTATTTACTAATTGATAATGTAACATTTAAGAACATTGTCATACATTTTTGTGAGTGACAATTATACAATTTCTTAAAAAAAAAAATCATTAAAGGATAGGTAAATGCACAATAAGGAATCAAAAAGTAAATTATATTTCATATTGAAAAAATAATCCACAAGATCGGCATCGAAAATAGTGCAGATTTTCCATTACGAATGACATCAGTACTCAGAAATAGAAAGTGCTACGATTTTTTTTTATTTCTAATGTTTATATATCGTTATTATTCATAAAGTGGAATTAAATAAATTAATAATGGATTTTACTATAAAGCGTAGCAGTTGAGTATAGATCATTATTTCTGGCCTTATATACCTTTGGTATTCATTGTTAAGTATTTTATTATTATTATAATTTTATTATGAGGAAACTTTTAAAAATTGAATAGTTTTATTTCATAAAGTATCATTTGTGAATGATATACGTGAATGTACAAAAATTTATTGTATTAGAATAAATACAATAGGTAGGTCAGATTTATTTGAGCATATAAAGTTAATTGCGTAATTTTTTCATTGTTTTAACGTTGAATAATTTCTCTTAAATTTTTTTTTAATTTAAGAATGCACTTGTTTTAATGTTGAATAATGCGATTTCAGTAGAAGAAAAAAGTATTTTAGTTTTATGACACCGACTGCTCTCACAGTTTATTTTTATACATTTTACATTTATGCAGTTTATATTTTACACGTTTATACTCACTATGCATGATTTGATAAATTTAATGAAATAAATTTCTATGTAATCTGTAAAAATAAAACAAACTATATCATGATTTACAGTATAAAATTAATTAAGTTATTTCGTTTAATATTTAAAACAGTACTGTCATCTAATCACAGTTTAGTTAAGCTCTCATTTATTATGAAAAGAAATCAATGAAAAATAAGAAAAAATAAGAAAGAATATAATTATGCTGTTACTGTAAATTTTAATCTCTATATATATTTAAAAATCATTTATTGACGTAGTATATTATATTACACGCATTCGATTAAAACAATACGTATCATAGGAATTTATAGTTTTACACATTGTTGATTTATAAATTTATTTGCGATAAATCGATCGGTAATTATTTATAGTAAAAATTTAGTTTCACGACGAATTAACAAATTTTCTAAAATTCAGTCGATTTAAACGATTAGGAAAAAAATTTAATTTTATTCAAAATCTTATTGGTTTCATTTTCATATCTTCGTTTTAGTTTATCAGACAAGTTTAAGTTTATCGGACAAATGCAATTTATGTTATTGTACATATTTCAAAATAATTCGTATATTTTGAAAATTGTAATTCAACAGATCAAGCGTTGTAAATAAAATATACAAATTTTCATCTGGATCAAATTTTATTGATATTTCTCATTTAAAATTAATTAAATTAATGTGCATCAGTTTATTCATTTTACCCAAATTCTGAAATGAAACAAAAATATTAAAGGTTTGATTTTGTTGCTCTTATGTTATAGTGATACAGCTATCAGTTCATATTAACTTAACATTATTAAGTAAGCGCATTTCTGTAAACTCAGAAAATATTTTTGTAAAATCAATATATCGTATATCATACGATGATGTAACATCAAGTTTTCAAGAAAAATTTATGTGTTTCAAGTATTTAATTGTAAGTTATTGTTATGTACAATATTATAACCAAAAAATAGAACA
The DNA here is from genome assembly GCA_022817665.1 of Axea sp. ZL-2020. Classification (NCBI taxonomy): domain Eukaryota; kingdom Metazoa; phylum Arthropoda; class Insecta; order Hymenoptera; family Scelionidae; genus Axea; species Axea sp. ZL-2020. The sequence continues at coordinate 8,350 of JABFOX010001997.1, read as the reverse complement.
CGTTGCACATTAAAGTTGTAAACTCTAAAAGTGCTTGTTATTGTTAAATTTTTATAAGACGTATGTACATTTTTTGTAATGGCAGATTATGTTCAGGAACAAATGGTAGATTTATGCGCTAATTGTTTTTAATTATACTTTTAATTGTAATTTCTATGACTTTGTATGAGTATAATATCATTACTGTCAGTTAAATTAAATTTCTTAATGTTTATGAGTTGTTAAATATAATCGAATTCTACACAGAGATAGAAAATAATCCAAAAATAACAATATTTTATATTCAGTAAGTTGAACCGATTTTGAATCTGTTTTACGGCATACAATTTTATACATTTATGTTACTACGAAGTATGGTAATTTTTATACAAATTTTTACTTTGTAACACTACTTCTTTCACGTTGCATAAAAAAACAAGCCAATTAGTATTTTAATTAAATATTCTACAAAAAAAAACTTATTTTTATTGAGCATCGTACTGTGTTTTAAATATTCGTGTAGAGGATCGATTTTACTCCATTAAAATTTAAAGCATTTAATAAAGCAAACCTTTATCTTTTTTCACGAAAGCTTTTATGTTTCATATATAAGGGTTACATATTACTTTGACTAACGATGAAAAGTTAAAATCACGTGAAAATAAGTAGTATATAATGTTACCAATAGGAAATTAAACTTCATGAATTTTATTAATATTGAAGTGATCACTTAGTAATATTTTTAATTTTGTAGAACAATTCGTACCGATGAAAAAGTTCTTAAATATTATATTTGCTTACTTTATTCGAAGATGCTTTCTTATCAATAAACAAGTATGACATTTTAATGTCATACTTAAAAAATTATCATTTTAAAATACTTTATTAATGGTAATAAATTAAATATCGTCGTTTAATTAATTTTGAGTTTGGAAACAATATAAATAAAATAAAACAAATAAAAATACATAATTAATCGACTGACTGAAGATTAGGAAAATTGTTATAATACTTGCACAAAGATTACAACTGTACTGCTAAATTGATTACCATCACCGTAAGTAATTCTACAAAATACAAACGAGTAAAATGTAAGTGTTGTGTATCCGTGTTTTTTGAAAAGCAATTACTGTGTTATTAATAATTGATACGAATGAAAAGATTTTTTCTCCCAGAACTTATGACCATGAACCTAGTTGAGTTTGCAGTAAAATTTTATTTTAAGTATCGGATTTAAACGGCGAATAACCTTTTGACTCCTGCGATCGACACCAAGCTGAAAACAAAAGGTTTAATTTTCTTTGTTATATGAAAACCTTTTGTATTGCCTCTCGACTCATATTTTCGTAGATCTTCGTAAAAAGAATTGAGTTGAACCTTTTATTTCAACGGCGCTTTTATTTTACATATACTGTCACTTTAAACCTTTCGCGTGGGTGATTATAAAATTCATCTTGCACATTAAAATTGTTATGTATTTTTTCATTATACATTTCAAATTCATGTTATATATACATATATACATATAACATGATAAATAACTTTTTTCAGTCAACATTTTTAATTATCTTTTTTTAATTGTTTGCATTTCGTCATAATTTTATAAGACGATAAATTTGAATTCCTTTAGTATTTAAGTAAGCTGATGAAACCACCACATTCAGCACAAAATAAAAAGATACACAATTGTTCAACAGACAATAATCGTATACATGTATTATAATGGACATTTATAAATGGTATCATTATATTGAATTCTACCATTGTGCAAATAACGTCTGCAAAATAATTATCATTCTTCAGTGTTGAAATTAAATAGGAAAAATAAAATGCAGTCAAAATTTTGAAAATTAATTCTTAATTAAAATTTTCCGGTAAAAATAATGTTGATATTGATTTATCACCGCACGCATTTCTTTTGCATTTTATTCTTAACTTTTATTTTGTACTTTAAATTATTTGTCAAAAATATTGGACAAAATCTATGTATGAGTACACAATTACGATGACATTGAATGAATATGATATCGGATTTTTTAAATTACTTTTTGAATTATAATCATCGCTGTCAGATTGTGACATTGCTATAGAATTTAATGTACAGCATATTACATAAAATGTAATATAATGACCAGTAATATTTTTTTTGAAATTACTTTAGAATATACAGCATACCGTTTTTACATCTTATCGAACAACAAGATTTCAAATTAAATAATGCTTTGCGAATCAAAATTAAACTTTGATGTATAAAATGTAGTATTGCTTATATGATTTATTTTATGATAATTCATCGAATTATTACAACAAAATATTATACAGAAATATCGGAACTTATTTATATCAGTAATTTTATTACTTTAAATGCATTATTTATAATAATTAGCAATGTTAATTAAAGATTAGCGGTACAGGTATTTGTCAAATTTTTTTAGTTCTTAAAACTGAGACTTTTTAAAATTAAACAAGAAAAAGTAACATTAAAAATAATTACAAAGAACGTTAAATATAGATATATATTTTTCATATGTAGTTCATATGCATTTTTTCACAGACAATAATCGTCTTGACTATCTGAAAGTATTGTGAACGTTGAATCAATGTATATTAAATGAACAAACTTTTAATTAAAACATTAAAAAATGACTAAAATGCAAAACAAAAATAATATACTTTTTAATACTTCAAAATTTCTTTTTGCAATATAGTAAAAACCTAATTTAAACATTCTGTTTAGAGATATTTTAAAATTCGGCATTAAAATAATTTTAAAAACCATTAAAAAATATTTCAATTGTGTATTGTGTACGTTAAATCATTAATTAATAATTACATAATATTATTACTTTTATTAATAAATATTGCTTTCATTTGAAATTTTTCATATTTTTAAATATAATTATATATAACTGCGATTCAATCTGGAATCTGGCCATATATTCAATTTTGATTGCGTCAAGCGCTATTTTAAAATTTAATATAAGTTTGAAAAAGATGCAACTGAGAAACAATTAAACAGTATCAAATAATAATACTATAAAAAATTTTATATACCCATAATAGTTTAAAAAAAGAACGATCAATTTATGGTTCAGAAGTACCTCATATTGAACGGAAAAAAAATATATTACATTAAGATCTATATTAAATTTGTATTAATAAATTTCCAAATTCAAAGATTCTGATATCTTATTGTTCATACTTTTCGAGATTATATCGAGTTTCTAGATTCGTAGACTTATGCCATTTCATGAAGTCGTAGAACGGTTAAATATCTCAACGTCCAAGTGTTGCAGGGTGTTCAATATTTTTAAAAAAGCTACACTTTTGTTTTCCGACGCTTGCTTTCGGTTCGCACTAATATGCTATTCTATTTCAATCCCTTACTACATTATTTTCATTTTTATGGAATGTTTATTTCAATTTTATCTTTCGTGGATACTGAATCTTTACATGTACTTCTATTTGATTTTAAGATCTATCGGTTCGATTGATCCATTACTATTTTGAAAACTCATTTTAGAATACCGTTTTCTATTCACACATCTATTATCTTTCAAAATTTATTATTATTGTTTCTTTCAGACAGGAAAATAATAGCGCGAATATGTAGAGATAAAGAAAGATCGTGCTGGGAGATATCAATCGTTTTGAGCTTAACTCATTTGGTTATAAATTAAGCAAGATTTGGAAAATCTAACAACACTACCTATATGACAAATCTTTTTAGGGAAATTACTGCTTTTTTGAGATATTTAATCAAAGTTTAGATTTTATAATACAGCAAAGTTAGAGTGAATGAAATGGTATGTTGATAGCAATAGATTTTTTCTACTATTGCTTTTCTGATAAAGCTACTTTTGAATCAGTTAATTCTGCAAATCACATTACTCCAATATAAATTATTCAGATAATGTAAATATGGACGAAGGATTGTCAAACTCGGTATTTGCAGAAAATCAATGTGGATTGGAACTTAAATGAGCTATGCCATGATTGTACACAATTTTTGGAATAATATTTTTATGAGAGAAGGACTGGTGTGATAGGTGAATTAAAATAGTTACGCCTACAAATTTCTATTTTTGGGGATAATTAAAAAGTAAAGTGTACAACATCAAATTGGAAAACATCAATGAACTGAACGCAAAAATGCGTAATCTTTCAAATTCAGCAACATCAATCTTATTGGATAATGATTCTCGACAAGTTTATCTTCGGTCATGATGAGAAGGTGGCCAATTTGAGCATGTAATCGCATAAATATTTATCAATTCGTTGTGTTCAGTGAGAAAAGAAGGGACTCATAAAAAAAACTGACGGTAGACACCAAGAGACTCGCCTAAGATAAAGATCTCGAAGGGAACAGAAATTTACTACATCTAAGTTGTTGTTTCTAAACAACACTAAATAAGAACAAACAGTAAAAGATTTTTGATCAAATTGAACACACTTTTTGGTTGAAAGTGGATTCCAAAATGCATTTATTTTTTCTAGTAGAATTTAAATTTGCAATAAAATATGGGCGTTATCGTTTAAAATTTGAAAACTGTGTCCTGCTTCAAAGGAGAAAAAATGAGTTCTTAATTTTGAAATACTGTGAAATAGTATTTTTAAGAATATTGAGCACGTGCTTTTTATTTTCCAAAACATTATTTTTCGAGAATGACGAAAAATTTAATTCACATGATTACAAGAACCCTCGATTTTTTTAAGTTTTTTTTTGTAAGGAAAATTTAAACCAGCAATAACAAATGGGGGTTCCCATTTCACTTTATAAAGTTCTCTCCGGCTCATCCACAGAGACTGCGTAGAAGATTCGACTTTAATAATATTAGATACATTTTTTAAGAGTTTAATTATTCATTTTTTTCCAATTCAATATGTATTTCTCAAGATATTAATCCATCTGGAACTTTTTATTTAGATTGTGTATAACTTATTGGAAATTTGATAAGGAACAAATTATATTGAACTAATTTTCTAAAAATAGTTCTAAATAAAACAGTGGAAATAAGAATAAAAATATTGTTTTTTTAACATTAATTATTAAAAATACCAAGATCTTAATTTTTACCTTTTGGAAAATCGCTTTGGTACATTTTGTTAATATCCTAGAGGTAAAAATAAAAGGAAGCTCTGATCAAAAAATGGATCCTGGGAACTTCTCAAAGATTGTTATATTCTAAGTATTTATTTTGAAAAAATTATTTTTTTGTTATCAAGTAAAACTATTTACGTATAATTTCTTTATTATTCAAATAATCTCAATAAAAAAATACTATAAACAATTGAAAATAAGAGATTTTAGTATTTTTAGATAAGAGTATTTAAAATACTCTCATTTAAATAATGAAAAAAAAAACTGTAAAAAACTTATTTAGCCTAATATATCCTATTTATTAACAAAATAATGTTGAATTTAAAATAAATAATTGTTATCAGTCTATTGCATCATGATCATAACTACAAATTTTAAGGAAATTCAATTAATGATTAATTAATGAGCGAAGCAAAATGTCTCAGAATCTAACAGCTTTTAATTATTTTTCATTTTAAATAAATTATATATAAGAAAATTTCGAACCAAGTAATCGTGTACTAAAGTTGCGTGTCTCACGCAGAAGATTAATATTGCAGAATTTAACCTTCCAAGCAACATTGCATTTATTCTTGACACGCGGATATTGGTGGATGGTCTAAAAGATTAAACCATTATGAGGAAGAAGCGACTATATTCGTTACTCTTTCGATGAGCATTTTTAGCACGTCATAAATTATCCGTCGTAAGATAAGTTTCCGTGAAAAATTATCCATACTCGTGTAAAATAGCCATGATGTTTCACGATCGTATTCGGCAAATGAGTGTTGACGTCATTGCACTTTGGTCAGAATTTAATGACGTCGTTATTGTATATCATGTAGATCAAACTACTAGAAGAAAAGGATTGGCAAATTTCATATTATCCTTTAAGTGATACATACATCAAACAATTTAATTTCAAGTGAAATAATTACAATGCCAATCTGCTTCTTAGATAAAATTAAAGTGAGATATTATATTAGAGACATTTTGATACTTACTTATTATATAAGACTATGTCGGGTCGCCAAATATGATCGGATGGTACATGTAACATATGAACCCCTCCATACTCCTTCGGCTCCCACCTTAATTTGTAGTCGTACCATGACTAAAATAATACATTTACATACTATTGTATTGAGACGAATAACGAATGTAGGAGCTCATGACATATTCATTCATGACGCAGTATAAATGATATCCAGTAAATTATTTTATATCAACTATATACATATACGCCATTATGAAACAAATATGTATCAAACTGCATTCAAAATTAATCAGCGGTTATAAATCATTTTAATTATTGAACTCAAATATTATCTACCATTGTTCCAAATATGCGGTACAATATAATGCTTATTGTAATATTGTATAACATGACTTGCATTTTATTCAGTATTAATTCCTACAAAGAGTGTAATTCACGCATGTTTTTCATTGCAGTACGTTATAAGATACGCAACGGAAAACTGAACAAGTATATGTTTATATTTGAAATATAAACATATACTAAATACGATTAATTTATTTAAAAGCTAAAACCCATATATTACATGTTCTGATAAATAAAAATGAAGTAATATAGCGTTATTAAAATACAAACGCAAATTTTTTGAACTGTATTTTACTTATCATAACAATAAAATTTCATTGATACGAAGTTTGATTTATTACATATAATTTAGAATCGACAACTAAAACAATATTTTTGTATTGAAATGTATACTTGAGACGTTGCGGACAGACACCTCTGTGACTACCAAATGACTTTACTCAGGAGTTTATGTTAAATAATTTGTTTACTTAACTCGCGTAGTCTCTTTACGATGGCCGAGTAAGGTAATACGCGGAGAAAAACATACGCGGTAGAATTACTGCACTCTGCGACAACTCGGTTGTATGACGTTCATGCACTCGTCTTTAATACTTAAATAAATAATTAAATATAATATAGGTATTAACAGAACTGTTTAAAACTATTTAAATTGTGCCTTTTATCGCGTAAAATTAAAATCCGGATGTACAAAACAATACTACCGATAGCTTTATACGGGTGCGTAACGTGGTCACTTACGAAACAAAACGAGAATAAGCTCAGGGTCTTTGAAAATAAATGAGCGGTGAATATAGAAAATTACATAATGACGAAATACACGAGTTGTACGATTCACCTAACGTAATAAGAGTAGTAAAAACCGTGTAGACTTCAATGGGTGGGACATGTAGCACGAATGGGACAGGAAAGAACGGCATATAGGGTGCATCAGGTAGACCAAGTAGTACGAGACTTAGATGGGAGGATAATGTTAAAATCGATCTTGGGAAAATCAGACGCGAAGATACACCGAGGACGGAATTGGAGCGAAACCGGGAGAATTTGCGTTCATGGGTTAACGAGGCAATGAACTTTTGAGTTCGAAATGCCATAAAAAATATATATAACTATAAAAACTACTGCTAATGTGGCAAAATGTATCTAAGAGCTTATGTTAAAAATAATCACACCGAGTGTATTTGGAATTTATCGTAATGTGATTGTGCTGTGTATGATAATGTGTGCTCTGCGTTTTCCGGGATGTTATATTAAATTTGTGTGTTATTATTTCTTGCGTCGGTAAATTAGAAAATAATATCATTGATATATCTAAAAACGTCAAGGTAATTAATTCTTCTTCTGTATTTGTGATCCTTTCAGATTAAAGTAAATTCTGAAATTCAATGTTAATAATTCTGACTTTTAATTGAAATAGTCTATTTATTTTTATTATAAATTATGAAATATATTGTCTTTTTAATGGAATAAATAATCTTCTTGAACAAGTATACTATTATCTATTGCTTATTTAATATTTCGGCCGTTTTTGCCCTCGTCTTAACTACTCTACGAAACTACTCTCTGCGAAATACTTAACATTATTTATTAATATACATTTTATTTATAATATACCACAAAAACGGTTTTCTTTTTACTTACATATTTTGTTAGTTAAATATTATATTAAAACTTGTATTGTGTCGTATTATAATAAATTTAAATATTTATAATATATATGTAGAAATGTATAACATGACAATATGAGTTTTAATATAATATTTAAATAAAATGATAAATCAAGCAGAACACACTACGATAAAATATGTAAGTACAAAGAAAAAAATATTTATCATATATAATAAATAAAATATATACTAATAATTAATGTTAAATATCATATGGTTCTGAGGATGGGCCAAAAAAAAAGTCCAAACGCTAAATAAACAATAGATAATAGTAAAATGGTT
>JABFOX010001996.1:0-12022 GCA_022817665.1 Axea sp. ZL-2020 | reverse complement strand
AAATAATATTATATATAATAGCGTTATTCATAATGATATGAAAATTTTAGGATCATGTTTTATTTTGATGCACGTATACGATAAAGTTACCTTAATATCTATCTATAGTATACAACATCGGTATGCTTGCGGCAACAGAACAGATTGCTGTACCTATACAAGTAGCATCTGATGTTATAGCAATAACATATTTATGATAGTTTCCACAATCTATTTTATTCAGTGTGCTAAATGTAATATCGAAATATACAAAATACAATGAATCTTGTAACAAATATTTCTAATTTTATGTAATTTATTCAGTTATAATGAGTAACTATTCAAAAAGATTATATTTTGTGTAAAGCAATAATTATTATTGATTATTTTATGGTTACACGTTTTAATCAATCCGTTTTTTCATGTAAAGAAAATAATCTTTAATAATTTTTGATTTAAATTATACTATATTTTCTTGCAAATTAAAATTAAAAAAAGTTGTCTAGAGAAAGATTTCATATTAAACTTCCTTTAATATATATTGACGTGATAAATAAAATGTCAGATATTTATAAAATAATGTAATCAATTAAAACAACTTCTTAAAAATTATTTCAAAGTTTCATTATACATATCTTTGATCAAATAAATAGCTGAAACTTTATTTCTTATTACATTATTTTGAAAACGATGAGCTCACTTCAAGTTCAACTATCTGACCTGTTAAAATACCTCTTATCTTAACTTTAAAGTTGAAACACCATTATTTTATCATTATATCCGAAATAAAAATGCCATATTTTTAACATAAAAGTAGACGAAATATTGCAGCATTTGTTACATATTATAACGCACAGTTTTAAACGAAGATTAAACAAGTTTTACCGTAAAATGTTTTAAATATTTTGATAAAAGACCATATAAATATCGATCGTATGTTTTGGTAAATATGTTAAAATCTTTCACTAAACGTCGCATTGTTTCTAGTAAGCATTATGATAATTTTATAACACAAAAATAGTAGTTAATTTTTTATAACAAAATTATTATAATATTATAGTTTAACGAGCTTCTTAATACATAAAATTATATTACTGAAGACTTTTGAACCATTAATACATACAGAAACAAATGTAAATATCATTAAGGTAACTTTGCAGCATTCATATGTGGTACAGAATTTAAAATACTTCTCATTTAGCACAGAATCGGCGCAGTTCGCATTCAGTAGTAAAATTAAAACAGGAGCATCACATAAACCTCTGTTACTAGCAATGTCGGTATGATTAATTAATAACACACACAAACTGTCAATTAACACAGCTCAAAATAAAATTGACGCTAAGACCAATCGATATTCCGTTCGACGTGGATTTAATAACTTGCACTGCAATCAGTGGTTACGAATAGGTTGGGTCAGGCTGGGCGTTGCAATTGTCAGGCACTGAATCACGTCCACCAAACACATTGCCGTGTCCAGCTCCTGTAGCCATATTATCGTAATTATTGATTTCGCCTAGACTACCTGCTTCTGCTATTATACATGTGTTACCATTAACCTCCCAATGATAATACACGTCTGCTTACTCATTTTATCTGTCACGTGACTTCGCGGCAAATACCGCAACAAGTCAAAAAAATATATTCAAATACTGAAACGATATTATACGACAAATTTGGAGAATAATCATCACACACAACTGAAATATATTTATGTAGTTGACCCTGTTACATCAACCATGCACGCATACATAAAAGCTAATTCAATGAATAAAATTTTACTTTGCAGAATTAGAATTAAAACGTAAAAGTTGTACGTGTTTCGTGTTTACATTGTAATATATTCATATAATATGTATTTAATTAAGTTGCATCACAAATATGCATTGTTATTAAATTCCATTACGTTAAGTTCAAAGGAAATTGTTACTACGCAATAACAAATAATATACAAAATACTAAACTCAATACATGCATAACAGAGATATACAAAATTAAATGGCATATTGAAGCGCATAAATAATAATCAAATATAATTCGTTTGAAATAAGTAAAACAATGCAAACAAAGTACTTGGAACGAAATACAAATTTGTGCTATAACAGTTTTCTTAAAAATCAATCTATACTTCTGAAATAGCTTCAGAAATTTCCCACAACAACAGAATGAGCAATCCACCCATATGTGTACATTCCCGCATGTTTCGCAAATTTGTACACGTTTGCGACGACAATTGACTTATTTATTGTTCCCATTCGCTCGTTATATCATTTTGTAATGTCCGAATCGTTCGGTCTCGTTCAGTCAATTTAGCGCGGAGATCTTAATTAACTTTAAGATTTCTTGGAATGCACCAATCGCGGTGAGAGAATCGACTGAACGAGAAAAAAGGGTGCAATCTCGTAGAGGTATCTGCTCGCACCTTCGGCGAAGCGAGAGCTTACGAGTCAACTTTTCGCCGCAAGAGTATCCAACGGATGAAAATCGAAATAAGGGTGTTTGTTATACGCGGAATGTATATTGGACGATTCGCACCGAACTGTAGATACGTGGATTCTTTCATTTCCTCTTCTTTTTATGTACGCTTTTTTTACGGCACCGTTTGATGGCGAACTGCACAACTGGTGTGGTTCTCGACATTATTAAACTGTGTTAAATTGATGTTCAAGTTCATTTTTTAAAACATCATAAGTCAGATCCAATATTTTCTTACAGTAAAAAATATTTCCATTTTATTGACGAGAAGGAAAGTACAAGCAACTTATTTTATCGAGAAGAATAAAATTTTAGGGTTTATTTTACCATAATTTTTATTCTTAAAATCCAAAAAATCTAATGATTACAATTTTAAAAGTGTGACGTAAGAAGTTTTTCAAATAAATTTCCATTATTTTAATAAGTGTTCGTTTTTTTTCTTTCTTTTTTTTTGTTTCATATTAATCAATTTCTGGTATTGTGTGTTGAAATCAGATATTAATTGTAGGATATTTTTAGTCACTTGGTATGAATTTATGATTACAATTTTACAATACTCATTAATAATATATTGTAATCAAGATTCATGTGAATGTTTGAAGTAAATGTAGTGGTAAGAAAAACTAAGAAAAATGAACAAGTTTATAATTACTACACATAATTGTACGAAGCAGCAACCTTCATATTTCTTCTTATCTGAATATTCTATTTTACACATTATTGAATAAATATTCTTGCAGTAAAGTAAATATTAACTTAAAATATATCAACGCATGATGATAAAATTAATGTTTTAACATTTAACGAAAGTAAATATTTGTTATCGAATCGAGTGAATGTGAAAAATAGATATAAATTAGAACAGTGCAAAAATAAATAAATCTCTTCGAATAAAATTGATTAATGTTATAAATTGGTTTAAAATGCGATATAAAATTAATATTATAAGTTTTTACATATTCGAATACTGCCATGACTTTTTTGTTAAGTTTTATAAATATTTAGAACAATTTTAAATTGCACAGTTCAACAAAATTGAATGCGGTATGGAGTCCAATGACGTTCAACCCCTGTCACGATTTGGTTCGCACTTTATCTTCCTGATTCTGATCCAGTAAACGCCCCTCTTCTATCCTCGTTCAGAGGATTTAACGGAACCAGAATAGAATTTGTAGCTTCCATTCTACAACTCTATCTTTCAAGATAGCTTACGTGAGCGTTGCGCATTCTGCCCTCGAAGATCCGGGCGTCACAAAGTCTGCGTCTGTACACATAATTCGTCAGATTTATTATGATGATAAGAAAAAATGACTCCGTGGTTAAAAACAAACAGTTCTTTGCTTTATAATATAAAATACAATTTGAAGAAATTTTTAATAAAATTGTTGTAATAACTTTTTGGAAAAATAATTCAATAAATGTTTAAAAAACTGTGCAAAATAACCAAAATATGAATACAATGTATTAAGCTATCATTAAGTTTTCCATTTAGCCAAATAGAAAACATTTTTGTACACTCATTCATGTAGAATCTATTGAAAAGAATCGTATTTTAACTTTAAAAACCTGTAATAATTCAATACTAATTTTATTCATTCAACTTTAATGGAATATTTTTGTTTTTTTTCGAATTTACGAATTCACAATGAATTGGATTTTATTGAAAGACTTTAATTTATATGTTTAATTAAAACTATATCTGAAGCAAATTTGATTATACTGAACTTTATTCGATGTAATTGTGAATTGAATTGCTGAGAAAAAAGTGATAAAACCATTAATGTCAAATACTTTTCATTAAAAACTTTGTAACTTTTGTGTATGATAATACACTGAATATCAATGAAGTTCAACCTATTCAAGTTCACAATTATTTAATGTTACATTAAAAAAGTAGAATTTACAATTCTTTAAATTAATAATATTCATTGTTTAAAACTTTCTACACTTAGAATACATTAGTTAAAAATTTTTAATTTAATAACTTTTAAAGTAACCTTCTTTTAAACTAAATAACTTTTTGGATTATTATTAACGGCACATTATGTTATTTTTTTATTACAAAATATCTTCTATATTTATTAATATTTACTTTTCATATAAAATTAACTTTAAATAATATGATCTTAAAACTACAATGAATTTTAAACATTGCAAAATTATTTCAGTTTTCGGTATCATACGATTTTAGTTATCCGAAAAATGATTTTAACTGAATAATTCAAATGTAGTTACCAAAACTCAGAATTCCGGTCTTTAAATTTTATTTGCGTTGAAAATCAAATGATTTAATTTTTATCTACTTTAACAATTAATTATATTTGTTTAAAGGGATGGGGAGGAGCTGGAACCTTGGACAAACATTCAAAAACAAGGAATTTCCTTTTTTATCAAAAAAGACAATAATCAACGTAGTAACATACTAATTATAAAAAAATTAAAAATTGTGGATAATTAATATTCTCTTGATGATTTCGTAAGAATAATATGATGAGTGAATGTATAAATCTTGAAACGCTGTATGCCAGTAACTGGAAATTTTTATTTTTCTTAACATGGTATTATACAGCTAAATAAAATCCCTTAAATACTTATAAATAATATTAAATAAAAAATTTCAAGCCATTATAATTTAATATTTGATATTTCATGCACATTAATTGATAAGAAATTGCTTTGCATCATTTAAATTTAAAAATAAACTAAACAAGCAAAAAGATTTATAATGGGTAAGAATGGAAGATATTTGAACAAACATTTAAGTTCAATGAGGGAGTTAATGTGAGAATCACGCTTAGAGATTACGCGTATCATTTATTCATGAAAAAAGGCGTACGTACTGTGAATGATAATAGTATTTTCTAGTCGTGACGGTGATGCAAGAACAATAATTTGCTGTTAGAATATGTACAAGGATAACAATTATCGAAGGATTCTTCAGTAATTGGTACATTCTTTTATCGACACAATGTAAGACTCTAATGCGCAATGCATGTAGCTCGCTATCATTCAATAGGATTAGCGTAATGTTAGTTCTTCTTAATCGTCGGAATCACGGATGAAAATAAAACCTAAGATACACGAAACTTTCGCTTTGCAATAGTTATTAGTTCACTTTTTTCCACAAAATCAAAATGATTTGTAGATGTTTCTCCACGGAGTACAAAAATACGATCTTTACTATCATGTCTGAATTTGTGTAGTCGTTTGCATTGAATAATAAAAAACGGTTTATGACGCCGTAAAATGAATATAAAACAAACGATAGGAAAATTGCGTTGTTTCATTTCATTACTGAAACTATAAAATATTAATTTCCAAACTTTTACGATGTTGATATCAACTTTTATGTGAGTTATTTCGTGTGAAAAATCATTTTAAATTCAAAATGTTAGACCTTGATTAGAAAGTCGAAAAGCGTTGATAAAAGATCGATGAGAAAATCGAAAATAAAATAAAAGGTAATGGGAATTTACCCTGTTTACTGCGTCAAAGTTACAGATAATTTTATTCGCCTGTAAAATGAAAACAAACTAAAGTGGCTGAAATAAAATGAAAAATTCCGATTTGGCACCGTTTTACAAAATCATCTTTAGTTACCTCATTGACGTTGTTGGATTATGTTTGTTACTTCTTTCATTTTCGCTCTACCACTTTATCTTTTTCTCGTTTCTTTTTCGTTAAAAAGACACTAAATTTGATAAAAAGAATAGTATATCCTTGCTGAAGTGCTGTACAACACCGTATTCGCACTAGTATCTTCGCGTGCGCTGAACTTATTATCTTAAAAGGATCAACATACTTCTGGAGTACAAAGTGAGACTCTCATGGTCATTTATTTTCTCAGAGGTTTTCTAGGAGGTTGTGTTTTCGAAACTAACAAGCCTTACTTTATATAATATTTATAACACTTCAATTTATATATTATACTTAGTACGAAAGATGAACAATTCAGTGTAGTACCTTACACATCTCGCATCATTTTTTATCAATTACGTTGTGTCACATGCAACTATTGTAAAGGACCTTTAATTTGATACTTTCATTCTATCTTATTTTGTTTCAGTTACGGCTAATCATCCTCCACAAAGACCATGGATCCCGTTGACAAGACCCAATAGGACAAGGCCAACATGTAAGTGCAATGTATTTTCATTGATATTAACGTTTAATCAAAAATGATCCACACGCTTATTATTCGAAGTACATAATTATTGCAAATAAGGCACAGAACGGAAGATAGCGAGATGATTCATCTATCTTGTCAGTTCAAATAGCTAACAAAGAAATTTTTTATCCCGACAAGTGTCCGTTATTTAGGAATATACGGCATGTCCGACGCAGACTATAAATCTATTTAGATCATGCTGTTCAGCAACATGTTTAACTACAAGTTAGTTCCAAGGTTTTGTTCTCTGATAAATGAATGAGAGAGACATTCGTGGCGTGCGGTGCAACATAAAATCATAATTTCATTTTCGTGTATTTTCTTTGGTTACGTCGTAATAAAAAGGTGAATTCATTCTCAATAAGAGAATATTATCATAATAAAAACCACTAAACATGACGTAAGTATGAGTAATATTTTTCCACGTTTATTTAGTATTATGAAACAAAATAGGCAAACAATTCTATTTAACATACATAATATAAATAAAACTTTAACAATTGTTTAAAAGAAGGGAAAAGATTTATTTTTTTAACTATACGATATCTATAACGAGAAAGCAAAATTATGGTAATTGCAATATTATAGTTTGCAGTCCTTATATAATACAAGTATAATTTGTATCATTTGAAATTGTAAAGCCACTATTGACTATTACAATATATACCATCTTACCATTTTAATAGTTAAATTTTGTTACATAAATTACATACTATTTAAATGGTATAATTTCAGATTTTCGGTTCAAGAATCAGTCCCAATATCCTCAAATGAGTATGTTTTATACATTGGAATAAGAAAAAACTTGTTTTCGAGTGCTGGCTTTCAGATTTATATTTTTTAATTTAACATCCCATCAATTTTTACTAAACACATGAAAACCTGGTCGTAATTGTTTCGTCACATTTACGATGTCAAGTAAACAATGTTATAATATTTTGAAATAAGAACGGAAAATTCTGCTTTTACTAGTTAAATAACAATATATTCTCTTATTTTACAAAGATCATCTAAAACGTTTAGAGTTATCGTTTGAAAGACTAACACTATATCGACCAATCGAAACTATTGAAAAATTGTACGTTCAATTCTACGGAAATAGAGCTGTTCCTATTGTTCCTGATCCTATCTCGAATTTTTGATCAGATGTAAGAAATTAATTTGAAGAGTGTACGCAAACGTGATGTTATAAAATATAAAATACTTTATTCGGAAGCCTTTAAAACTGTACATCTTACATCACATTAAGTCAATCGTTAAAGATCTTCATGGGAATTATTTCTTTTCAAGAAACTCCAAATAAGAGACAAAATTGTTCATTTTTCAGTGCAAAAGTACATTTCACAAATCAAAAATATTACCGTACCCAATAGTAATGTGATCTAAACTATTAAGAATTATTGAGCATATTTAATGGATAAATAATTTTTTATCTTTTTTCAAAAAAATTTATAATATAAACAACGCTTATACATTGAAATATACTGCTGTTGCGTTGAGCAACAGACGCCCCTTGCATTTCTCAAAAGTGGGCGCACTAAAAAAAAATACCGGCTAATTTATTGCAAGAAGAGATTTGCAATTGGCTAACCATACGAGGCTTCAAGAAGGAAAACTACACAAATTTAAAACTTAACAATTTATTATTTTAATTAGCAAACAAATTTTTTGAACTATTGGATAAGGTAAATAGTGTGATAAAATTATGAAAGGATTCATTTCAGTCGGAAAATGTCTGCATGTTGTATAAATAGTTTTCCTTAAAATCTATAAATTCAATAAGTACTGAGACAAGCTTTCAAAGATGTATATTTTATATATTAGAATGTTCAGATTTACCAATTCATTTATATCGATAGATTATTATAGATACAGCGTTAAGGCAAGTTAGTACACAGAAAAATTAAAAGTTGAACAATAACCATACACCATTTTCTTTTCAATAGATTTTCATGTTTAAATCAAATAAAAAACATATTTTTGAACTTGCCCGAATTCTGCGAAATATAGAAACATTTTGAAATCTCTCACTCGTTTCTAAACTACAAAATATATAATAATGCATAATAATACGAGAATAATTTTTACAAATAAAAAAATTGTCAGTCAAAAATAACAATTTTGTCTCTTAAGAAACTATTTAACGGTGTTTATTAAGTCATCTAGATTTTTAAAGCTATATTTAAAATTTTTAAACAGAAAACAGACTTTAAAACTGAATTTAAGAAATCTTTCTAATTACTATATATTATAAGTTAAGGTGACACAATGTATGGAGTTAAAGATTGTATTACCATTCTTGGCTAACAAATTATTTAATTTATCTGATTTTTTGGTACCTTTATGGAAATATACTGGACAAACGTGTAATTAAATTTTTTTTAAAAAATCACATTCTTTTTGATTGCCTAATGGTCTATAAAAGTCTGTTATCCTTTTCTCATATTACTTCTATATTCTTGCAATATTGATTATAAAGTAATCAACGATAATTAATTTGTTTGTGGTTTTTCTCTATTACGTTTAATACACAAATTATAAACAAAAAATGAAATTCACTGTTTTTAATATACTAGTAAAGAAATGACGTCGTGATTTGCGCGGTAAATGTCACCATAAAAGAAGATTATATCAGCTATCCAGGGTCACTGGGAACTGTTCTGTTCTTTAACAATAGCACAAAGAAATGAACTTAAGTCGACTATTAAGGCGAATAAACGTCAAATATTAAAGCAAATAAACTTTAACAGAAATATGTGGCTAAATTAAGTTAACGTCTGTAATAAACTTTACTGATATTGATTAATTTGAGAAATGGTTTTCGATTCATTCATTGTTATAAAAAATAATTATTAGTTTGTTGTCGCCACAAATAAAATTTATTTGCACTACTGTATTTTCTCTGGAAATACAATTAATAATAAAATAAATCATTAAAATTTTCAAAGAAATTAAACTGGTTTTTAATTTTTTTAAGATTAATATTAATTTTGTAATATATTGCGCAAAAAAATCAGTCACTATTAATACGAAATATAAGACTGTTGTACAAGCAATTTTCAGTCTTAAATTATTTTACTACAACAGAAATTATTCATTTATTTAAGGATTTAAAACTGCTATAACATCACAAAATCTTGTTTTGTTAATTCCTCAAACTAGAACTTTAACTTTTAGATTATGTTTTTCTTCTTCTAGAATGAAATTGCAAATATTATAAAAAATGTATAAAAATAATGTTTATTGTGACTATTTTGATATTATTTAGCTTTATACTATACAGTAATTTGTACAGTCCTTGATTTATACACTTAAATTCTACTCCAGTGTTACTCGTATGGAGTTTGTTGAACAAAGCATTTACAGTAATGATTGATAGTGCAGAGATTACGTGTAAAAATAAGTCATAATATTAGTTGCGTCACGAAAATGAAAACTTTTCAGCACAATGCATTGTGTCATTTGAAGCATTATATTGACAAAAATATTTTTATATAAAAATTTTATTATAACAGAAATTAAAATTACCAGTACTTTCGGTTCAATACTTTTAATTTACAACACAAATTCTTATATTAAATTATTTGTTTCAGCAACATAGAATTAATTTGTTGTAATAACAAAAAATGTAATTTAATTAAATGAATTAACAGTTTTACAGTTTAAACAATAATTATTACTGTTTTATATATTTAAAATTTTTGTTTAAATATAAGTATAATAAAAATTAGCATCTTATAACTTGAATAATAACATTTATACTTTATTAATTTTAAGTAAACATTACTCTTATTTTTTTATATTATGCAACGGCATTTCGACTTCTATACATAATCCTTTTCAATTCCATTGATTTTACAAAAAGTTATCACATTTTTTGTTACAATTCTCGTCTCAAATCCTTGCATAATATAAACTTTAATAATAATATGTGTGCAATAAAATACTGACTTTAATATAAACAAATAAAAGATAATATTAATTATATTTAAAATTATTATATTGATATATACATATAGAATGATACAGATATATCTTAATGTTTGTTCAATAATTATTGCATACGATTACTGACAAGCTTGTAAATTTTAGAAATTATTTAAATATTTATTATAAGAAAATCATTTTTGCAATGTTTCGGATCATATTTGATCTCCTTTTAAGGACATTGTAATGGAAACCAAAAGTATTAAAAGCTCAACTACATTTTGTATTATAACGATTTAAATATTTGCCTCATATATAGCAAGTACATCACCCAATATCATTACGGGAACGAATTATATCTCTTAAAAATAGGTAGTTTTAGAATAATACATTGTAGATATCCTTTAGGTTTGCTACGGTAGTAAAGTATTACGTAGAATTAGACAATCTAGAGTAATATTTTAATGCCTTTAGCATAAAAAAAAATGTTTTGAAATGAACAATAAATTAAATTTCATTATTAAAGAACGTAAGGATAAAATATATTTCAATCATCTACACCATTTAATTACCAAATTTAAATTAATTATAAAACGGATAACTGCAAAAAAAGTAATGGTTGTCAAACAAAAATATTTTTATAAGCCATAATAAAATAACTTTGTAATAACTGAAAATTAGACATTGAAAAATATAACGTGAAACCGAAACACCGATCAATTGATGAACATGAATTTGTTTAACATGTTATTAAAGTTTTAGACATTAAGAGCAATCTATATACAAGAAAAATATCCAATATATTGTACATTAGAACAATTCAATTAATAATTAATTCATAAAATAATACACTACATTTTAATTAATTAGAATGATTGCGTCATTATGAGTTACAATTATATAACCGTTTAGTTTAAGGAAAACACGTGCCTAAGCGGAAATTGTACAGGTTATTGTTTCGCATTCAATTATTGAAACTTAAAGTGATATACTGATATATAACTTTGAAAATGAATCGGAAAAGGTACGAAAAAATAGCTAAATATTCCAGTAGACTAAACAAAAGGAAGGGTAATTAAAACACAGACACGTATGAATATTTTAGAAAGAGTGCAACGACTATGAAGTTGAAAACGGGAAACAAAAAGGCAGTTGATATTAATCTTCAAAACTCTTATCGAATTATACAGTTTTTGAGTATTTCCAGTACCTGTTTTGAAAGTTAAGTTTGCCACAAATGCAAAAAAAAAGCTTTGAATTCAAAACACAAAACTGAACAACGCAGACTCTAAAGTACTTGTTTTGTGTTGCTGCAGAAGCAGTGAAATCATTTCGAATCCATTTGAAAACAATTCGTTCAAAATTAATTGAATAATTATTTTTCTGATAATACTGTTAGGCATATCTAGGTAGGAATTCAACCCTTCTGAAGACTGGTGGGTATTTGTCAAGGCATATTACAATTCGTGAATT